>PVLD010031827.1:0-15323 GCA_004027595.1 Dinomys branickii
GAAAGCACCCAAGAGGGCCAGTAGTTGAGAAGAGTGGAAATAGGGCCTTGGATCAAGGTAGTGGTCTTGCAGATGGACACCAGCACACAGATACAGGCTCTAGTGGTATCAGGACAGGCACTATGCAGTCAGGAGTCAAGCCAAACACTGTCACCGAGTCTTGGCCTATCTCCATTCTGCACCTCTCTTGAATCAAATTTTCATACATTTTAATCACCTCAAAAAGAAACTCCATCAGCACCTCTCCTCATTCCCTTCCAGTCCTCCCAGCCCTTGGCTATAATTGGTAACTATAACTAACTAGTAATTAGTTCCTCTGCTTCCTGTCTCTATACATTTGTCTATTTTAGATCTTTCATAAAATTAGAATCATACAGCAGATGTTTTCCCACTAACTCCTTCCTCTTAAACATCATGCTTTCAAGGTTCATCCATGTATATCATGTATTGGCAATTTGTTCTTTTTAATTGCACAACAATATATTATATGACTGTATCAGACTTTATTCATCTATTGATGGGCATACTTTCACCTTTCGATTATTGCTGTAAGCGTGCATGTACAAAGATTTTTTTGTTCTGGAGATTGTACTCAGGTGGGTGACCAGAGCATTAGGACCCATCCTTTCCCAAAAATGTCTTTGTTCTTTCCACATACCCTTGCTGTGTGATCCGTTTTCTATTGGATCCATATTAGCTAAGCAGCTATATTTGTAATCCTATAGATTGATTGTGATTTGACTGGTGTTGTACCCATATCATAATTTTGCTGTATAAATTATCCCTGAAAAAGGCCCTCGGTGGTAACCCACTTCTGGGACACTTCCTGTCTCTCAGGAGCTATTACTATTCAGCAATAAACTTTTCTTACTCTTCACCTCCTTTGTTCTTTGGAATTCTTTCTTTGATTTCAGGGGACATGAACTCAACATATCTGACACCTAGCAGGTTGGGAGTTTATTTTCCCCTACATTATTACCAACACTTGTTATTATGTATCTTTTTTATAATAGGCTTCCATTTAGAGATGAAGTTGTACCTCCCTGTGGTTTTCGTTTGCATTTCCCTGGGGGTTAATGGTATTAAACATTTTGTAATAAGTTTATTGGCTACCTGCCCATCTCCCTTGAAGATGTGTCCTTTCAGATCTTTTACTCATTTTTTAAATTGAGTTTTTTTTTTTGATTTGTGATAATTATTTGTATATTTTAGTTACAAGTGTCTTATCAGAGATATGATTTGCAAGGATTTCCCCCATTCTGTGAGACATCTTCACTTGCTTATTGATATCCTATAAAGCATAAAATTTTTAAATATTGATGAAGTCTAATTTATCTATCTTTTCTGCTTGTGTTTTTGGTGTCATATCTAAGAATCTATTGCTTAATATGTGGTCATAAATATTTACTCATTTTCTTCTAAGTTTTATAATTGTAGTTTTTGCATTTCTTTGATTCACTTTACTTTTTTATATAGGCTATGGTAGGGGTTCAACTTTTTTTTGCATGTGGATATCTGGTTGTCTCAGCATTATTTGTTTGAACATCGATCTTTTTTTTTTTTTTTGGTACCAGGAATTGAACTCAGGACCTTGCACTTGCCAGGCAGGTGCTCTTGCCTCTGAGCTGTATCCCCAGCGAGCATTATTTGTTTGAAAGACCATTTTTCTCTCATTGAATTATTTTGATACCTGCTATTATCTGAACATTTGTGTCTACCCCCCTCCCGCCAATCCATATATTAACTTTGTAAACTCACAAGATGAGGATATTAGGAGATAATCCTTGGAGAAAGGAGTCTCCTAATAAAAGACCCAAAAGAGCTAGGTAGCCCATTCCACTACGTGAAGACACAATAACAAATTATTGTCTATGAACCCAAAAGTGGGCCCCCACCATACAATGACTCTGCCAGAACTTTTGGCTGCAGACTACCCAGCCTCTAGAACTGTTACAAATAATTTCTGTTGTTTATAAGCTACTTAGTGTATGGTATTTGTTAATAGCAAGCTGAATGGGCAACACTGTTGTTGAAATCAATTGACTATGCTGGGCATGGTAGCACACATTTGTAATCCCAACACTTGGGAGGCTGAGGAGGAGGGCCACTGTCTTAGTTATTTTTCTCATTGCTGAGACAAATTACCTGATAGCCAATGTTAAAAAAGGAAAGGTTTATTTAGTTCACAGTTCATGGAAGTTTCAGTCCATAACCAGCTGGCTCTAAGTCAGGGTGGCACATGGCAGAGGGGCAATAGTTCAGGCAGGTAGAAGACAGCAAAAGTAATAAGAGAAAGTGTTAAGAGTTCTTGACAAAGCCCATATGTGTACCTTTATCTAGCGTAGCATATAAGCCCCTTCCTCTTGTTTCTGAATCTAGGAATCCTGTGTCACTGCTGACCGAGAGAGTCTTCTATCCCTTCTGTCCATTAATTTCTTAATAAAATGCACAATTTGTTTTAAAAAAAAGCAATAAGAGAGACAAGCCTCTTTCTGTCTCTTATATTATATCCAGTCTCCTGGGATTAGGGCAGTACCCATCTAGTCAGTGGACCAAACCAGCAATCACCTACCCTTAATACCAGGGTCCTTAATCCTAGCATTGCACTATGAATCAATCACACATTCTTGATTCAGCCACCCCTGAAGAAATCCTATGACTGCATGAGGCTTTGGGGGGACATCCAGACACAAACCACAACAATTGCTGTGAGTTTGAGGCCAATTTGCACTACATAGTGAGACTCTGTCTCAAAAAAAAAAAGAGGAAAGAGAATCAATTGACTATAAACCCGAGGGTTTATTTCTGAACTTTTAAATCAATTCCACTGATCTATATGTCTATTCTTATGGTATAACCACACTGTCTTGACTAGCTTTGTAATGAGTTTTCAAATGGGGAAAGACAGCATCCTCCAACTTTGTTTTGCTTTTCAAGACTATCCTAGGTCTTTAAAATTTCTAGTCTTATCAATTTCTAGCAAAAAGGAAACTTGATTTTGGCAAAAATTGGATTGAATCTGTAGATTGGTTTGAGTATTACTGTCTTTTTAATAGTATTAAGTCTTAATAATAGTTAAATTAAATTTAATAAAAGAAGTGTAAGGTTTATGTGCCAAAAGCCACAAAGTAGTTTTGAAAGAATAAAAGTTTTTGATGATTATTGATTGAAATTATTATTATGTCTTTAATTTCTTATTTCTTCTTAAGTCTATAGTTTCCATTTTACCAGTTATTAACACAGTTATTCATAATACAGTTTTATTTATTTTTTTATTTTTATTTTTTTTTTTTTGCAGTACTGGGGATTGAACTCAGGACCCTGTGCTTGCTAGGCAAGTGCTTATTCCACTGAGCTATATCCCCAGCCCTTATTTATCTTGTTTATTTCTATTTTTGTGGCAGTAAGGATTAAACCTAGGGCCTTCGCACTGACCTACATCCCCAGTCTTTTTTTTATTTTGAGACAAGTCTCACTAAGTTACTAAATTGCTCAGGCTGAGCTCAAACTTGCCATCCTCCTGCCTCAGGCTCCCAGAGTGCTGAGCTTATAGGCACTTGTCACCACACCCAGTTAGTATTTCTTTATGATTCTTTTCATTTCTATAAGGTTAGTGATATTCCCCTCTTTTATTCATTATTTTAGTAATTTGAGTGCTTTTTCTTAGTCTAGCTGAATGTCAGTTTTGTTGATTTTTTTAAAAGAATCAGTTTTTATTTATTTATTTACTTATATTTTTTGGAGACAGGGTTTCACCATGTAGTACAGGCTGGCTTTGAACTTGCTTATATAGCCGAGGCTGGCCTGGAATTCACTGCTATCCTCCCGCCTCAGCCTCCCAAGTGCTGGAATTACAGACCTATGGCACCACCTCTCCCAGCTAAGTGATTTTCTGTTCTCTATCACATTAATTTGTACACTGATCTTTATTAATCTTTCCCTGGGTGATTTGGGTTCAGTTTGCTCTTCTTTTTCCAATTTCTTAAGGTGAATAGTTAGGTTCTTGACTTGAGATCTTTCTTTTCTTCTGGTTTGCTATAAGTAGTTATAGCTACATGCTTTCCTCTAGGCATTGGTTTCACTTCATTCCTAAATTTTGATCTAATATGTCATCATTTGCATTCACCATAAGACTTTTTCTGATTTATCTTGTGGTTTATTTCTTTGGCCCATTTATCAGTAAGAGTATGTTGTTCTGTTTCTATATATTTGTGAATTTCTCAAAAGTTTCTCTTATTCATTTCTAATTTCACTCCACTTTGGTTGGAGTACATACTCTGCATGATTCCAATCCTTTTATATTTGTTGAGGCTTGCTTTGTTTTCTACTATGTAGAATGTTCCATGAGCACTTGAGAAAAATGCGCATACCTCTGCACTCGGTGGAGTGTTCTATACATGTCTGTTAGGTTCAGTTGGTCTATAGGCTCATGGAGGCTTTTTATTTCCATTGCAAAATCATTTCTTTATTCTTTCTATCCTTTTCTGGGGTTTATTTTTAGGTGCATACAGAGATTTTAAACACCCATATCTATCTGACTGTGTTCCTTCTGTGTTTGGATAGGGTGGATTCTCATCTATCACAGGTTAGAGAAGAATTTTCAATATGGCACTCAAGGCAGTGAGCTGACTACCAGCAATCTCTTCTCCTTAATCTCTGCCTTTGAGCCACACTGAATATCTTCAAGTTCTTTGAACACACCATTGCCTTTCTTCCTTCTGCCCTTTGCACATGCTTTGCCCTTTGCCTAGGCTACCTCTGATCTCAACATCTCCTCCTCCAGCTAACTCTCACTCATCCTTCAAGGCCCAGGGAGCCTTTTGGAACCCCTGTCTGAATAACTTGTTGCTCTTCCATGTTCTCAGTACTTACTGACCTGTGCTTACTGCACAGCACTTCTCCCCTCAACAAGAATGAGAAATTTGGCTGTCTCTCCCACCAGTCTGGAAGCTCCCTGAGGGAAGGAACAGATCTGGATCATCCTTATTTCTCTACCTCCTGTCATAGGGCTGAGCAAAAATGGGAGTGTCAGATTTCATTGAACAAACAGACAGATAAGTGTCTGGGTTCCGATGATCCACAAATCAGTGAGTTTATGATGCTATTTATATGAAAAAGCAGAATAGTTTGCATACACCAGTCATAGGTCTATCAAACACATGTGTGGGCTTTGGATATTTGAGAGATTCAAAATCAACCAAGTTTTTTTTTTTTTTTTCATTTTTGAGACAGGTTCTCTCTATGCAGTTTAGGTTGTTCTTGAGCTCACTTTGTAGCCCAGGCTGGTCTCCAATTCACAATGATCCTCCTGCCTCAGCCTCCCTGGGATTATAGGCATGGACCACGCCTGGTTTAATCAGCTAGTTTTGACAGTGGCTTGAAAGCCAGGCGTGGTGGCACAGGTCTGTAATCCCAGCACTCGGGAGGCTGAGGCAGGAGGATCATTGTGAATTGGAGACCAGCCTGGGCTACAAAGTGAGCTCAAGGCAAGCCTGACCTGCATAGCGAGACCCTGTCTCAAAAAAAAAGGCAAAATAAATGTTGACAGTGGCTTGATAATGAAGGTTGAGTGGCAAGGACACTTTAAGGATGACTCCTATGATTTATATCTGTGCAGTAAAGTAAATGGCACTGTTCTCCAAGAAGTGGGACCTTGTGTGAAAATCAGGTTGGGGTCAAGATGGGGAGGAGATCTTATATTTGTTCTTGGATGTGATGTGCTTGTTTCTTTGAAATACTCAAGCATACCAGTCAGACTGGCAGCTGGATGCACGAGGCTGGAGCTCAGAGGGGGCTCTTGGGGTGGAGGTGCAAATGTGTACTCTCTTGGGCTCTGTTCTCCATAATACTTTCACAGCCAGTGAAGAAATGCATTTCACATGATTCTTTAAGTTTTTTATAAAATAGAATAAGTTTTTCTTCAAATGATTATTGTAGTGACCTTTGAAAAATGTTGAAAGTGTAGCACTTAAAATAAAACTCAAGGAAGGTGGCTTTGCAAAGGTGGCTTCATAGTCAGGTTTCCAGTGGTCTAACCTGGCTGTAGAATGGAACTTGGAGTGCTTAGGGAGAGTGGAGGGATAATACATCCTTAATCCAGGAGGTCTAACATAAAGCCAAACAGGACTTGGGGAAAGGGTAAGGGCTGTTTATGTCTAACTAAGATTGTTAGGAAAAATATGTCTTAGTTCAAGTGGCTGTAACAAAATATCATAGACAGGGTGGCTTTTTTTTTTTTTGTCTTTTTGAGACAGCATCTCGCTATATAGTTCAGGTCTCGAACTCACAATGATCCTCCTGCCTCAGCCTCCCAAGTTCTGGGATTACAGGCACACACCACCATGCCCAGCAGGGTGGCTTATAAACACCAGAAATTTATTTCTGGAGGCTGGGCATCCAAAACTAGCATGCCAGAATTGTCAAGCTCTGGAAAGGACCTTTCCCAAATAACAGGCTGCAGGTGTCTTTTATCCTCCTGCAACAGGAAAGAGAGCAAGTCAGTTCTCTGATTTTTCCTTATAAGAACACTAATCCCACTCGTGAAGGCTTTACTCCTGTGACCTAATTACTGCCCAAATGTCTCACCTTCAATATCATCATAATGAAGATGAGGTTTTCAACATATGAATTTAGGAGAGACACAAATATTTGATGCCTAATAATAACTCACTAAGCTAAGTTACTTAATAATTAACATAGCTCTTACTATGTTACTGTTACTATGTTACTATGCTTACTGTTACTATGCTTACTGTGTTTCTCTTACTATGTTACTATGCTTACTGTTCTAAGCAGTTTACAAATTTCAGCATATTTAATTCTCTGGAGAACGCTATAACATAGGTACTCCTGTTATCCTTGTCTGAATTCTACAGGGAAGGGAACAGAGGCACAAAGAAGTTAAGTAGTTTCCCTAATGTCACACAGACAGCAAGAGACAGGAAGCTTTAACTCTAAGGTGTCTGGTTTGAGTCCCTGCCTTGTGATGCAACCCATATGAATTAGTTGTTTCCAATCAGCTCAATGTAAAGACTTAATGAAAAGTTCTAAACAGGGAAAAGTTCACTTACTGTACATGGGGTGTCTGCATTGAAAAGCAAATGAGCTTTAAACAACGTATTCAAGCCAAGAGAGATTTCGTGAGCCCAGCTGTCATTGCCTCATGCCTCACATCACGAACTTCACAAGTCCGATTTACCACATGATATGTTGGAGAAAGTAGTGATGACTATGCATTTTCTCTGCACTCTTTCTTAACCATGACCAGTTTATGAGCCATTTGGAAGACACTGGTGCCAGGTATAGAGAAACACTTAATTTGTCGTTGCCAATCAAGGACTTTTTTGGAATAAAAGAGTCCCAAATCCATTTTGTTAGACCTCCAGTGATTGTCAAGGCTGTTTTATGGATGTGACAATACATCTGAACATATTGAACTCAAAACTACAGGGGACAAACAAAAGCTCTGTTGATTTGCTCAAGGAAATGCAGACTCCACCTGGACATGCGGATTGGACAGATGGTGACTAGAAACTTCTCATTTTCAGTTGCCGAGCTGTCTTGAGTTCAATACATTCATAGATTTTGAAGAATGCTGCATTATATTTGGTGGAAAACAAGACACATTTGCATGATGATTCCCTTCTCTCGATGCAGGGGGAAGGCATGCAGAGGAGGGTTTTGATTATAGGGTCCTGAGAGTCCAGGATCAGAGGAAAGAGTCTCTCACCTTAGGCTAGACATGCAGAGCCAGAAACCTGCAAATCAAAAGGACTAGCACAGTATCAGCAGAGCCAAAGCCAACCTCTAGCCTCAGGCCATGTTTGGCAGAGGCCAGGCACGGTTGATTGTCTTGCCTCTCACGTAACAGCCTTGGTAGGGTGCAGGGAGCCCAGCTAGAGTTTATAGATCTTGTGTCATCTCTCCTCCTTACCCCTGTCCTCCCCTCCCCTTCCCTTCCCTCTCTTCTCATCTCCTCTTTTCATTTTTCTACTAGTGGAGATTAAACCCAGGGCCCTTATACTGAGCTACATCCTCAGACCTTTTTTATTTTTAATTTGAAACATCATCCCAGTAAGTCCAGAAGTTGTCCAGACTGGCTTGAACCTGTGTTTCTCTTGCCTCAGTCTCCCAGAATGCTGGGATTACAGGCCACTGCCACAATACCCAGCTGGTTTCTTTCTTTTAATATAACTGCTTTATTGAGATATAACTTACATATTGGTGCAATGTACCTCATCCATAGGTTTTGATGAGTATAAACAATTCTTTACCTTCATAACCAAACAAAATATAAAATTTAAGATATTTTTCTGATTGTCTTAAGAGTACAGACATTTTATTGTTTATATCCTGCCTGGGACTAAATGATCAAACACTGTACCATTGTGTGGCAGCATTCCACTCAGTGGACTAGATCTACCAAGAAGTACTCCATCCTTAGAATTTATAGGTGAATGTAATCCTAAACTCTTGGGCTGGATGGACAAGCTCTGGACAAGATTAGAGTCTTCCTGATGCAGCAGAAAATGTATTCTTTTCCTTAAAATTGTCAAAATTGAGTCTATCTCTAGTCTGTCTCTGGAATAAGCATGAAACAGGCACAGACTGAATAGCCCCTGCTCTCCCCAAGGTCTTATTATTGGGTCAATCAGTATCGACGAATGACACACTATGCCTATAAATATGCAGTTTTGAGTCAATACATTTGATTAGGGTTTCAGGGGATGCTTTTGTATTACTGCCCCCAGAACACATGCTGTTGAATAGACAACAAGCCACATTGTATTATCGATTTATTCAGTTTCTACATATCTGCCTTTTATTACATGGCCTACAATGAGAAAAAAAAAATACAAGTGCTCTGCCTTAAACAAACTTTCCTAAAATGTGAGATGTCTTGGCTAGGTTTGTGATCAGAACCCTATGGCAATTTATTTAAACTGTAATTTCTGACAAGAGCTTAGAGAACTGGTATTTTGTCTCGATTGCTTTTTGAGCGCTAATGCATTTATTTTGGAAGCCAGGAGAAGAGGTGCTTGCAGCTATTATGTTATGAACATTGAGAAGCTTAAAAGCTGGCCTCACTTGAATGAAAAATCACAGAACCCCCCATGGAGGTAGGTGGACCATCAAGTTACTTGCAGCGATGTACAGGTCTTCCTTGGGAAGCACTTTGGCTCTTTGTTGCTGTATCAAAAAGCACATCCATTAAGTCCTCAAGTTCTACAATACAGAGTGCAGCATTAACCAGTCACTTATGTGGTCATAGAAAAACCTCAACACTATTCCAGCACCACAATGGCCACATAAGAATCCTTCACAGAGATGGAGTGGTGCACACTGTACAAAAGCAAACTTAGATGAAGGGTATTTATCTTAACGGACAAGATCCCATCTGCACTTGAAACGAGGTAGTTCTCCCTTGCTTGCTTTAGAGAGCTCTTCAAGTCTCTGTCCCGTGTCTTTGCAGGGAGAGCTAAAGAGTCTCAGTGTGGGACTGTACCCCTACCTACCCCCCACATAGACTCTGTGCTCATCCTTTGAAACTAGCTTAAGATTAGACTCACCCCAATGGAATCTGCCACTGTTTCTTTATTATATTTATTTATTTATGGCTCTCAGGCAGGACAGCATGTCACAGGGGCATGGCAGAGGAAACACAGTGCATGGTGGGGGGAGACAGGACGCAGCCAGCCTGCCTTCCATTTTTCCCTTCCAGGGTACAAGCCTGTTGGTTGGTGCCACTCACACCAGTCTGGGGCTTCTGTCTTCAGTAAATCCATTCAGCCACACTCAGAACACTGCAAATCCAATCAGTGGACTAATCCAGCCATCGCACACTTGTAATCCATATTCACACATGCTAGATCCAGCCACCTTCAAAAAGCCCCACATATGAGCACATATATGGCTTTGGGGGTAACATCTTCATACAAACCCTAACGTGGAATAGAATTCAGGGCCTGTGCATGTGAGGCACCCACTAACCCATACCCCACCCTCCTTGACCTCTTGACACTATTTAGTTATGTCAACTATTAATTTCTTCTGAAATCTTCTTATCCTTGAGCTTTAGTGACATAGATCCAGGTTATTCTCCAACTTTCCTAGCTTTCCTTTAGTTATTTTTTCAGACTTTTCCTTCCATTTTCCACTTTTAGATGTTGAGGTTTTCCAGGGATTAGTCTTGAATCGTCTTCTCTCCTTTGCTAAGTTCATCCATTTCTATGGGTTTAAATACAACCAATAGGAAGCTGGGCATGGTGGTGCATGCCTGTAATCCCAGAACTCTGCAGGTTGAGGCAGGAGGATCGTTGCAAGTTCGAGACCAGCTTGGGTTACATAGTTAGCTCAAGGCCAGCCTGAACTGCATAGAGAGACCTTGTCTCAAAAAGACAAAAGAAAAAATGACCTATGAGTTTCATATTTATATCTCTTTTTTGAGGTACACTTGCTAATTTGTCATCTTCCCCTACATGTCTCAAAATCATCTCAAACTCAATATATCCTAAACTAGAACAAAAACTTTGTCCTTTTCCCCCAAATCAGAGATTCTCCAGTGTTTAGTATCTCAACAGAATGTACCATCAGATCAGCCAGAAGCATGTCATTCTTGATATTTTTCTCTCCCTCATCCCCCATCACCAAGTCTAGTAAATATCTTCTAAATGAGTTCTCTTTACCTCCACTTCTACCATTCTTACACAAGCCTCCATGACCTCTCAGCTTCCTAACCAATCTTAATGTCTCCTCTTTCTTCAGTGTACACTCTGTACACTGAAGCCAAGGGAGGTTTTCAAAACATGAGTGTGATCATATTATGCTCACACTGCTTTAAGCCCCTCAGTACCTTCCTGCGATAGCTGGAGTGTCAATTTGATTGGCTTGAGGGCCACCTAGGGACTTGGTGGAGCACACTTCAGGGTATGTCCGGAGGATAATGGGGCATGACCTTGGGTGCTGTATCTGGCCTCTGACCCCTTCTTCTCTGGTGCTGTTCCCTTGTTCTGCTTCTCAGCCACCATGAACTAAGCAGCTTTGCTCTGACACACTGTTTCCACCAGGATGTTACTGTTTTAAAGCTGGCTAACCATGAACTCAATCCCCGGAAGCCATAAGCAAAATTAAACCTCTTCTTTAAGCTGCAAGTGTCTAGTGGTTTGTCCCAGTATTGATAAAATTGACCAATACACTTCCCATTTCTTTTCAAATAAAAACAACCCTTACGATGGCCTAGGGCCCTTCATAACCTTGCTCTATGTCTGCCATTCCAATCTCGTTTCATATCACTGCAGTCCCTTGGCACTTTAGCCACACCAGTTTTCTTTCTGTTTCTTAAGTAGAGACTTCACATATGCTCTTCCTTTTCCCTGGAATGTTCTTCCTACTTCCATGTCCTTTTACCTTGTAGACTCCTAGCTAATCTTCAGATCTCAACTCATTTCCTTGAAGCTACCATACTGACACTAATCTGGTAGATGAAGTAAGATCTGTCTCTACCCCTTCCACTGCCATTTGAACTCTCAGGGCACCAAAAATATCTCCTAAATTGTTTTTACTGCAGTTTTATTTTTGTATTTCTCTGTGAATTATTTCATCATTGACTGCCATCCTTACTAGACTGTACACAATGAGGCAGAGACCCAGTCTTTTTGCTTGTCATTAATGTCTAGTACGTAGTCTAAGATATAATGTACAACAGGTGTTCAGTAAATACTTGTAAGATTAATGAATCACATAGTGATCTTTGTGTATAGGAAATTGTCCCAACCTGCAGGTAGTCAACGGAGACTCTAGAGGGGGAGTGGGGATGAGAAAGGACAAGAGACACAAGAAATGGAGACAAGACAGGATTCTGATCAAGTCTCATTTACTGAGCAGAAAGCTCGGGTTTGTATACAGTGTGGGAGTGGGGATTGACGTCAGCGGGTTACTAGGCAACAGAGGGAGGTTCAAACATTACGCGAAGGTGGTCAGAGCATCAGGCGATAGCATGTGACTATATCACACGATATTACATAATCTACAGGAAACTGACCATACATGGAAACCACAGGAAACTGATCATATATGGAAACTGGAACTCAACTCTCAAAATGGCTGGTAGTTTACAAAATGGATGCCCACCGCAGATCTCTCAGTGGTGTCCCACAGGTCCCCCTTTTTTATTTTATTTATTAAAAGACCAAATCTCCTTGAGGGGACTGTGCCTAACTTAGGTCAGGATGCTTTCACGTGGAACCAAACTATACCTTACCCGTCATCGGAAAGCAAGGCAGCAAAAGGCACAGTTCCTGTCTTAGGCAGTAGTTGGTGATACACGTGAGCCTCCAGTTGCCCATCTCTGGCTATCCAGTCCAGCGCACCAAGGTGAGAAAGCTGAAATAACCTGTTGATGTTATTAGGCATTATTATGGTTTGCTTTCTCGAGGTCTCTATCGGCCATGTCAAGCCTGTGATAATGGACCTGGATTTGTTGCATGTTAATAGCATCCATTATGTGGAGCACTTGTTGTTTAATAAAGGCTATCAGTTTGTTAAAAATACAAGGTCCAAATGAAAGAAGCACTACTAACACAATTAAAGGTCCCAACAGGGGGAGAAGATAGGGTAAAATTTCATTCCATGCACTCCAAAGTGGATTTTCAAATAATTCTCTTCCTCTCTTTATCAGGTCTTCTTGGAGCTTCTTTATCTTGTCTCGAACAATGCCAGACTTGTTTGCATAGAAGCAGCACCGTTCCTGTAAAGCCAAACAAATTCCTCCCTGTTCTGCAGTTAAAAGATCTAATCCTCTTCTATTTTGGAGGACTACCTCCACCAAAGAATCTATCTGATCTTGAATATCCTGAATAGTGCTAGATAAGGCTTGGACATCATCAATTAATTGATTAGAGAGCTTATTATAAGAATGTACACCAACTCCTATCTCTGCTGAACCTGTGACTAGAGCTCCCGAAATTCCTAATCCTACCAATATAGGAATAAATTGAACTACTCTTTTTGTACGACCTGTAACATACTCAAGGCTAGGGACGGGAATAGGTTCGTTCCCAGGTATAATTTCTATATCAGGTAATAAAGTAGCTACAGTACATAACCCGGTCCAATTAGTAGGTAGGAAGATAAAGGTCAGATTTCCTCCACAAATGAATACTTGTCCTTTTGAAAGGCAAATAGAGGAACTATAAGTAATTACCTGAGTGCAATCAGCAAAAGTAATGAATCCAACATCAATTGCATACTTGTTGTTCTGAAGACTTCCTTGTATACAAAAAGTAAACTTAACAGCCAAAGGTTGAATTCTAAATGGTAGACCCACAGTGCAGTTAGGATGTGTAGAGGTTATGATATTATCTGAAGTAAAATTTGAAGGAATGGCAAGAGGCATGAAAGTACCTGGGGTCATGCATAGCCAACATCCTTTAGCTAAGTTAGGATTAGAAGTGTTTAGAGCCATTAAAGTAGTTGTTAGAATTTCTGTAGTTTGAGTGTCTATATCAATTTCTTGTGAATTATGAAATGTCAAAGGATGATAAGTGATTTGCGAAGATCTCCAATTTATAATGTCCTCCATACATTTTTGTACCTCAATTTCTCTAATTTTGTCTTGTGGTCCACCACCATCAGAAATATGTAATGGAGCAGACTTACTCCAGCACATTGGTTTACCAGGAGTACCATCACATGAAGCTTGAGCATATTTATGATTTTTCAAAATTTGTAGAATATCAGACCAATTTTCCCCAAAGGTACCAGTGGCAGTGTGTAGTAATATGGCTGTGAAATATATTTTATTATTCATTCCTGTGCATTCTTGTACTGACTCATAACAGGAAGAATGCATTGTAGCATAATAAATAGTACATTCTTTAGGACATAATTTTGGTTGACCGTGAAGTATCACCGGAGGCTTATAGAAACATTTGTAATTTTGTAAGTAAGGTCCATTTATAGTATTAATATATGTTAAATAAGATATTTTATTACCACAATCTGTATAGCTGGCATATAATGTAGGTTTGATTGTTGTTGTAAAAGTGCCTCCTCCACAATCACATGGAGCACCAAACATCTCTTCTCTGTGTGCCATGATTCTTGCCCTCAAACCTCCATCAGAAAGTTGCCACGAGGTGATGAGGATAAATAAAGCATGAGATAAAATGTTTCTAGGGGACCCTTTTGTAGGGTACCATTCCCCCTTTTTTATTTTATCAATAGTAAGTTTTATGGAGAGATGTGCTTGTTTTCTTATTTCTTGACCTTGAGGGTTATATGGTATACCTGTAATGTGTTGAATATTAAGGTGTTTGTAGAATTTTGAAAAAGTAGAGCTAGAGTAACCTGGACCATTATAGGTCTTTATCTGTTGTGGACATCCCAAGACAGAGAGAGCATTAAGCATATGACTAATCACATGTTTAGTAGCTTTACCAGATTGAAGAGAAGTAAAAATAAAACCACTAAAAGTACCTACAATCACATGAACATATTTGAGATTACCAAATTCAGGAATATGAGTAACATCCATTTGCCATAATGCATTAGGTATTAGTCCTCTAGGATTAACTCCAAGATGGGGAGTTGGAAGGCGTATGGCACAAGAAGGACAATTTTTGACTAATATTATGTATTTGTCGGAGGGTTTGTGCATTTAGGTGATGTAATTGATGACTTTTTTGTGTTAGGGTAACTTTATCAGTACCATCAGTAGAAGTGATAGCAGCTAATAGATGAACTGTATTTAAGCGAGTAGCTAATTCAGTCTTGTGATTGCCTTCGACTAAAGGTCCTGGCGATCTAGAATGAGCATGTAAGTGCCCTATGAAAAAAGGATGATTTCTCTTAGTAATAATCATTTGTAATTGTCAAAATAGTTCTCCAGCGTTGGAAACATTTTTTATTTGACCAGCAATTTCTAGTAGTGGGACAGAATGTGTGATGTAAGCACTGTCTGTATAAATATTAAGTGACTGATAAGAAAAATCAGAAAAAACAGCAATGACAGCATGTAATTTTATCAATTGAGCAGAGGTACTATTTGTTTAAAATTGTGATGTTTGGTTTTAAGAAACACTTGAACTTTTTATTATATGACCAATTATACAATATTGTTTTTTTTTTTTTTTTGGCGGTACTGGGGATCGAACTCAGGACCCTGTGCTTGCTAGGCAGGCGCTTATTCCACTGAGCTATATCCCCAGCCCCTATATAATGTTGTTTGTATCAAATTTTATTATTTTATTGTTTATGTCCTTGTCAACCTGGCACCCAAAACAATCATTGAAGGCCATTAGGTGAGAATGGGCAGTTGGCCAGAC
>PVLD010031828.1:0-15322 GCA_004027595.1 Dinomys branickii
GTTGTTGAGAGGATTAATTGTCTGACTTATTTTGCATGTCTGTATATGGGTTCATATATTTACACTTTGAAGATATCAATGGATAAAGAAATAACCACTGTTGAGACCATGTCACCTTGTCTATAGATTAGTTGTGATTGTACTATTTTTTATGCTAATTGGTGTCTGTTTGTTAATATGTTTTTGTACTTTTATTTTTAAAAAAAAGACAAAGTAATGCTTCGTTCTTTCACAGTTACTACCAATTATAACTTGTCCTTAGGTGTCCTACAGGAGTACATTCACTAGCTCCCTGGCAAGTTGAAATTGTGCACAAGTTCAAGGGTGGATAAGCTGATCAAATCTTGTGTTCTGATCTCTCTCCAGATGGCATCTACCTGCCCTGAAATGGAATCTACTCAAGGGATGCCGTGAGGGTATATAAATCAATAGAAATTAAAGGGGATACCCAATTCTATTTCGTTTACTAGGGAGCTCAGTGTCAAAGTCTCTCACTCCTTTAGAATGCATTCTTAAGCATTGGAAGATGTTCGACACTTAGTGTTGAAAAAGAGCTGTTCAATGCTTTTCTGCACAGGCACATGGCCTACCCACCTCCTACAGCCAAAATGAAAGCATTGATAGGGAAGTGTTCATTATGATGCTATTTTAGAGCTAGAATCATATTGTGAAAAAGAGGAAAATGGTCAGAATTGCCTTATGTTCAAACTTTCTTTACATTAAGAATTCTTATTTATGCTCAAAGTATAATTATAACCCATACCAGGCTGCCCACATTCATATGTCTCTTTTTCTAAGTTACTTAAAACAGATCAAGTTAGATCTAGTGAAATTTTCAGATGACCTTGTTAAGTACATTGAGGTCGTTAGAGGATTTACTCAAACCTATAAGCTAGATCGGAAATATATAATGTTAATCTTAAATCAAATATTGACTTCTAATGAGAGACAAGCAGCATTACAAGGTACTATTGCATCTGGTGATGAGTATCATATTGTTAATTTTAGAAAGTCAAAAGATAGACAACCAGGGAAACAACCAGTTCCCACTGGACCCCAAGCAGTCCCTTTCCAAGACTGCTGGCCTAACCGCCAGGCAGAAGATTGGAGCAAGAGACATTTTCAAGTATGTACTCTTGAAGGTCTATGAAAGACAAAGACCAAGCTCTCTATTTTAAATCGTCAACTATTTATCAAGAAAAAGATGAAAATCCCTCTTCTCTCTTAGATCATTTATGAAAGGCATTGACAAAACGTATGTCCATAGCTCCTTATTCAATAAAATGATGGATTATACTTGAAGACATGTTTATTGCCCAATCATCCCCAGACATTTTTTATCTTAAAGAGAAAATAACAAAAACCAAATAACAAAGACAAAAATAAAAGAACATAGAAACAATAAAAACATTACAGAATTCCAAAAAAGGATTATAGGAAATTAACAATGGTTGTTGTATCACACATTGTCATCTTCAAAGTAGTTGCTCAGATTGCCAGATACTGGCATGCAGGATTGATAAACAATTAAACATTAAATGTTCCTTTCAATAAACCATTAGAAATTAGTAGTACAATTGTCTTAGCTATTGTGTGTGTGTGTGTGTGTGTGTGTGTATTTTCACTTCTTTGTTTCTTTTCTTCTTTTCCTCATCCCAGCTATTCTTTCCTTTTGGGCAGTTTTTTTCCTTTTCACAATATCTATTTTACCTTTCAGATTTTATTTATTCTTTCAGGTTCTTACACTAGGGAGACAATACAGGTCTGATTTATTTCACTTACGAATATGGTCTCTAATTGTATCCATTTACCTATAAAAGCCTCTAGTTTAATCTTTTTTTATAGCTGAGTAATAGTCCTCCCCAGTTATTAAGGAAACATCACAAGAGACAGCTTTGGCTCTAGGTAGCTCACTTTGGTACTTTAGTAAAAACTGGCTCCTTGGTAGTCTGTAACAGACTGGGAGAAAACCAGAGAGAAAGCAGAGGCCATAAAGTGGCTGCCTTTCTTGTGGCCTTAAAAAATACAGACCCTAAGTCTGATTTTCAGGGCTCCAAGAAAAGTTCAGGGACTATCAACCTTCCCTGCTATCACTGCCAAAAGCCAGGCCATCTTAAGAGGGACTGCTTTAACAGGCCCCCACACCACGCCCTGACTGCCAAGGCAGCCACTAGAGGTGAAACTGCACTCTGAGGTAGAGGCCCCAGAGCTCAGACTCATCTTCTCAGCTGGTTTAGCAAGACTAAAGGGTCCGGGGGCACTTGGACTCCTCCCTCTGGCTGAATTTCCTCTCTGCCTGTCATCTCCATGGAGGAGCCCTGAGCCATCCCGAAGGTAGAGGGAAAGAAAATCAGCCCATTGTTGGACATTGACACAGGTCTCTCTGTCTTTCTTTTCAATCCTGGCCTTCCTTCTAGCCGTCATCCCTCAAAAAAAGAGTCACCAGATAAAAGGTAACTCACTTAAGATACAACTGGGATAACTTTTCTCTTCACTCATTCATTTAGTTATGCCTATAATCCCAGCTCCCATCCTGGGGAGAAATATTTTATCCATATATATATATAAAATCAGGTTGCCAGCTAATCAAGATAATGCTTAGAATGATTTTACAAATACAATATGTATTGTTAATGTATAATAATTCAAGAGTTTTTCATTAGTGAACAATAATGTGTTAATTATTATAACCTGTTACTCGTAAGTCATCAAAATTTTTGAGCTAATTATAGCTAAAACTGGAGGGACTTAAAACAAAGTACCAGACTCCATCAATAGCAGGGTCTAAAAGCCAATGGGTTACAATTGCTATTCCGGTCGCTTTAGAACAGTTTCTAGACTTACGGGCAGCATGATTTCAACCATGCCAAAGAGTAAAGGAGTTCAATACTTATTAGTCTGGGTAGATATCTTTACAAACTGGGCTGAAGTCTTTCCTTGTGGGATAGAAAGGGTATAAGAGGAGGTAAAATTTTTAATCTCAGAAATCATCCCCAGATTTGCACGTGAGAGCTTGCAGAGTGGTAATGGGCCTTCATTTAAAGCAGCAGTTACACAGGGTGTCTCTCGGGCACTGGGCATTCTCTACCACTTACACTGTGCATGGAGGCCACAATCATCAGAAAAAGTAGAAAAAAATAAATGAGACCCTAAAGAGACATCTTCGTGAAATGGCTCAGGAGACCCACCTATAGTTTTTTTGTTTTTTTTTTTGGCGGTACTGGGGATCGAACTCAGGACCCTGCGCTTGCTAGGCAGGCGCTTATTCCACTGAGCTATATCCCCAGCTCTAGACCTGCCTATAGTAGCATCACTTTCTACCTTTAGCTCTTATCCAAAGAAGAAGTACGCCTCAAATTCTAGGCCTTAGTTCATTTGAAATGCTTTATGGATGTCATTTTCTCACTAATGTTTTTCTCTTCGATAGAGAGACAGATGTCTTACTGAAGGATGTCACCTCACTGGCTAAATTCCAAGAGATTCTCCAACAGCTAACGGAAGCTCAGCCTAAAGAAAAGAGAAATCCCGTGTTCTACCCTGGAGACGATGGTGGTAGTCTCCTCCCTCATCATCGCCTTCCCTAGGACCAACTTGGGAAGGGCCATACGCCGCGATCCTGCCATCTCCATCAGCTGTCAAGGTAGTAGGCCTGGACTCCTGAATACACCACATTCGACTCAAGTCCCGAGCACCAGAGACTGTGACTGAGTCTGAGCAGCCATCTTCAGAATACTCCTGTGAACCCACAGAAGACTTCAGATTCTCATTCAAGAAAGAAACAGATCCTTCAGATAAGTAAGCTAAGACGTTACTCTTAACCCTTTTACTAATCACTTTACCACTATATTCTTAACCCTGGACATAAAAGAATTTTTTCTAAGAATGCCACTGAAGCCTCTTTAAAGACTCCAGTGGGACCTCTATTAAATAAAAGTATGGGTCCTATCCTGAGGGCCAACAACCATAGATATCACGATGGTTATTTTCAGATATGGGATGATTATCTACAGCAGAGTTAACCTGCACTATGGATCTCTTAGTAGAAAGGCCCCCTTATGTTGGGAACAGAAAAGGATCACTCCTATCCTCACTGGCCAAACTCTAATGAATGCTTGGGTTGGACACATCCTGAATAATATATACACACAATAATTTCACAGGCTGAAGACCGGTTTGCAACAAACTGGTTTAATCACCCTGGAATTAGATGGGAAGCCTCCAACAGCACTTATTGGTCCCATGGGACCAATCTCTGGCCCTGGCTACCCACTGGATCAATAGGAAGATGCCTGCTGGGATTTGCACTGTTACAAGGCAGAAGGGTCAAAAGTACTGACAAACCTGCAAACTTGCCCCTCCTATGACTTCAATGGTCTAGAAGAATATTTCACCAGTGTTATTACTCGGCCTCTATCTTTCTCCCTTCCTTAGGATTAAAAGATGTCATGCAACACAGTGAGGCCTTAAATGACACCACAGCTGGTCTCTCTTTCCTGAATGAAGAAGTAAAATTAATGAGATGAGCCGTCTTCTAAAACTGGGTGGCATTAGACATTCTAACAGCAGCACAAGGGGGTACTTGTGCAAGTATAAAATCTGAATGGTGTGTGTGAATTCCTTATTCTTCTGTTAATGTCTCAATAGCTGTTCAAGATATTAGATGACAGGTTAATGACATGTCAGATTCTGAAGTCCCCTGGACATTCTCCTTGTCCTCTTTATGGAAAGCTATTCCTGGCTCCTCCTGGAGGGAAAGTTTGACGACTATATTCATAATGATCCTGTTGATCTTGTTATGAGGCCCATGCATACTTGTTTTGGTGGCCTTGTCTCCTCCAGACTTAAAGCTATACGTCTACCCAAAACAAGAACACCTGGTGCCTATACAGAGCCTTCAGATGGACCTTCTGTGAAGTATCTCTGACCGCCCATCACAACTACAACCCTCTTCGGCTGGAAGTAGTCAGACTGGTCTTCAACCCTTGGCGTCTCATGGCGCTTGGCAATATTTCTTCCAAGGGGCACATTATAGATAACTAAGTCAGGTAGAAATATCGTAGGCAGTCAGACAGGGCTGGACCCTCAAGAGGTCAATGCAGAAGACTACTGTGGCTACAGCCATAGTCACTGAAGGCCGGGTTTCAAGAGAAAGAACTACTCACCAGTATACATCCCCTAGAGATGAAGAGCAGTGACTGCTATTCTAAGTAGGCCTTGGGGTGGAGGACCAAACCTCATTAACCTACCCCTTCCAGGAAAGTCCTCGTCTTCTCATATGTGCTTGCTATGGGACTTGTTTCCCCATTTGATCCCCATTTAATCAATATTACCCCAGCAACTATACTTGCTGCATACTTATTGGCTGACTGTAGTTTTGTCCCACTTCTCACCCATCCTACAATTTGCCATTGGATCAGTATTACCTGAGTGACTATGCTTGTAATCTTATTGATTGATGATAGCTCTGTCCCACTTGACGCCCACCTCACCTTGTGGCTTTGCTCAATAAAACACCCTTGAGAAGCAGGGTTGGTGGGCCACCCCCCATTCTAGCCCTCCTTCTGTCACTCTTAGTCAGAAGCTTTCTTTCAACAAATTCTTCCTACTCTTACCAAAGAAAAGAATTCAGACCAATCGAGTTGTGCAAATACTGAAGAAGAGATATGCACCTCTGGTTGCAGAAGGGATTAGGGAGAAAAGCCTGGACATAGGGAGACCGGCCATAAAATTATTACCAAAATCAAGGAGAAGATGATGGCCTCTGAGATGGGGGAACACAGATTTGAGAAGTGCTCAGGAGGTAGAGGCAACAGGACCTGAAGATTTTTCGTAAGTGAGAGACAAAGAATGGGGAAGCATTAGCGGGGATGATTGCACTGCTGGTTTGGGCACTGGGAGTGGGGTGGTGACTGCCGCTGGGCTGGGGACACGGGCAAAGGTGCTGTTGTTACCCAGAGGGGAAGCGTGGGTGAGTGCACTGTTCGCTGTGCTATGTTTGAGGGGCGGCAGAGGATTCAGATGAAGACGTCACGCAGGGGGCTGGGTGTACGAGTCTGTGTCTCAGGACGAAGGTGGGACTGGGAACTGGGAACTTGAGAGTGAGAGCAGAGGATCACGTCACCTAAGATGTCTATAGAGTATTAAAAACATAAGGGCCCTGACAGACTCCTGGGACACACTAGTCTTTAACAGCCAAGCAGAAGAAAGGAGCTCAAAGGAAGTCGAAGAGTGGGTGGAGGGGAGGGGAGCAGCAGGAGCAGGTGGTGCCCGGAGACCAAAGAAAGACAGCATTTCAAAGTCACTGGTCCATAGCCTCAAATGCTGCCAAGGGGTGAAGTGGAAACCGAAGAATCCACTGGGTTTAGAGACTCTAACTGACAGCTATGAATACAGGTTATAGATGATCCAGCAAGAGTAGGGTAGAAACTCTCTAATGCATTGTGAGTGGGCCTGGGGAATCGGTCCATACTGCAGTGAAAGAGACTAAACTGGGCACAATATTTTTTAAATTTACATTTTAAAACATATTTTGGCCTAAAACATATAACTATGGATTATATATTCATGTATTATTTGGTGGTGGCAGTAGTACTGGAAATCAAACCCTGTAACAGTGAACTACATCCCCAGACTCTTATTTATTTATTTAGAGATATAGCTTGCTAAGTTGTTAAATTGCCCAGGCTGGGCTGTGATCTTCCTGCTTCAGGCTTCCAGAGAGCTGGGATTACAGGTGGGTGTCACCATGCCCAGCTCATTGGCTGATCTTTTGAGATAAGGCTTCAACTTTTCTTTGAGTATGATTTGTTTATTGGTATCCAGCCTTAGTTTTCTTTTCTTTTTGATTTGTTTTGTTTTGTTTTTGAGACAGGTTCTCACTAGGTAGTTCAGGTTGGACTTGAACTCACTATGTAGCCCACATTGGCCCCATACTCACGGCCCCTCCTGCCTTGGCTTCCTGAGTACTGGGATTGTAAGTGTGTACCACCATACTGGCTCAGCCTCAGTTTCCTGCATAAAGCATATCCACAGGTGCACTATGACCCCCTGTTTTAGTTTATTTAAAGTAGATAGGACCTTAACAGTGCTCAGGAAGCAATCCAAGTGCAAAATCCTAGGTATTTATGATTTTCTCCAATCTTTTCTTGATCAGTCCAATTCAATAGGATTGAATTATAATTTTTAAATTTACATTTTCTTATCAATACATAAAGTTTACATTCTCTGTATGGAATTGGTGCATGTACATAATACATCTAATTCCCTTTTCCCCCTTTCCCTGAAAATGAACACAAAGTCATTTTCTTTTTAAAAATATTTCTAAAGTAGTTCATTTAATTTTCATAGAAACAGCTACTTTCAGCTGGGCATGGTGGTGCACACCTCTGAGCTCAGCACTCAGGGAGCCTGAGGCAGGAGGATCACAAGTTCAAGAACAGCCTTAGTAGGACCCTATCTCAAAGTAAGAAATAAAAAGGACTATGATGTTGCTCAGTGCAAAGGCCCTGGGTTCAATTCCAAGTATCACAAAGCCAAAAAAAACCCCTATTTTTTCCTATTTACATTTCATATAACAATTATATAATGGTTCTGTAACTGTTGGTTTCAAGCAGGAGCCTAAAGTGGTATCTTTCTATGGTCTGTTGGCCATTTCAGAACTTTAGAAGTGTAATGGTCAATTCATTAGAAAGTAACAAATAACTAAATAAATTTTACGAGAGAACTTCAAGATCGTCACCGGGTAGGCAACAGAGAGAACCTTCCGGAGGAATGCCACTCAGACAAAGGACAGAAGGGAAAGAGGTGGTATCCTGAACTCAGGAAGGATCTG
This sequence comes from Dinomys branickii, assembly GCA_004027595.1. Taxonomy (NCBI): domain Eukaryota; kingdom Metazoa; phylum Chordata; class Mammalia; order Rodentia; family Dinomyidae; genus Dinomys; species Dinomys branickii. Next base: position 7,832 of record PVLD010031828.1, read on the forward strand.
AAATGGGAATTGAAGCCCTCGGAAAGACTAAGCAAAACCTCTGCTGGAGGAAAGGATCGGAGATCCGCCATGGCGCAGTCGGAGGGAGAGGAGAAGGAGGAAGTCACTGCTCCAAGCACACCCATGGCCCGCGCCCTTGTTCTGGCATTCGCAGCTTCAGCTTCGGAGGCCCACGCTCATGGAAACCTCCCAACTCGGCCAGAGGAGAGCGGAGTTCCGAGAGCTGATCCAGGGCTGGAGAGAGGAGGGCGCAGCCAGGAAAGGAGGCAATGGCGGTCGGGAGCAGTTGTGGAACCCAGTGTGAGAATGAGAGGTTGTGACAGCCACTGGGGCAGAGTCCCCACCCTGCAGCAACCTTCCTAATCAGCGCCCGGAGAGAATCAATGCAACTAGTACACAACCCACCATGCCCGGCTCTGCACTTGCCTCAAGATGGTGGCCCCCTGCCTCTCAGCTGGGTGAGCAGATACCAGAGGAGAGCAGTGGGGAACCTCAGTGGTGAGCCACAGCAGCTCCCAGGGATCCGGCCGAGGAACGGACAGGGGCTCCAGCACTGCAACAGGAGGGAGATGCAGATGGAGGTGGATCGTGTGGCTCCATGCCTTTTTGACTCCAACATCAGGCAGGAAGCACGAGCTGGGTTGCCTGGACTCAACTCCCACCCTGAACTCTCTCTGGGAGCACCTTGAGTCTCGGCGGCTTGAGCAAGCACCGCCTGTTCCTGGCAACAATGGGACGAATCCACAGTCTTCAGGACTCACCCCCAACTATTAATGCACCAAGAGGGTCTCCTTACAGCTTCAACATATGAACCTTGCATAACCCTGCGGCTGCTCCGCTGTGGGCCCTGTGGCTGCTCGGCTGAGGGCACTGCGGCTGCTCCTCTGTGGGCCCCACGGCTGCTCCGCTGTGGGCCCCGCAGCTGCCCCACAGTGGGCCCCGCGGCTGCTCTGCTGTGGGCCCTGCGGCTGTTCGGCTGAGGGCCCCACTGAGGGCACCTCACGGACTGGACTCACCCCCATCCATAGCACGATGACAGGGTGGAGCTGGGCAGTCCGCTGTGAGCATATGTGCTTTTCCACCTCCGACCATGGCAGTTTGTATACACCCATGTATGTTATAGTATAGTCTGAGGCAGCTATATGTCTTCCTAAGGCGAGAGTCCAGGGGTATAGATAAACCCAGGAGTACAGTTATTATCACAGGGAAGATGACTGATTGAGTGGTAGGGCAACAGAGATGAGGGAGGAGAAAAACTGAATGATCAAATGGGCCATCATCTTTGTAAATGAGTAACAAAGATGAAGGTAACATTGTGTAGGACAGCATCCAGAGCTAATTCCCTTCTGTGTTCTCTATAGTTCTGTATTTCCTCAATTGTTTTTGTATTAACAGAAGTGAAGATAACTTTATATTATATAGCATCTGGTGCAAATTCCTTACTATCTTCTCTATAATTTGGTATTTCCTTTGGTGTTTTTGTGTTAGCTGGTGTGAAGATAACATTGTGTAATACAACATCCAGTGATAATTCCCTACTATATTCTGTATAATTTTGTATTTTCTGTATTGTTTGTGGCTTATTCTGGTGCATGTGTCTCCATTCTTTTGTCTTTAGAATAAAATTTAAAAAAGAAAATTATATAGTGGTTTACACAATAATTAGCTAAATTATGTGAGACTGTAATAAGTAACCCTGGCATAAGGCTATAACTATCTAATGAGGTAAAGAAAACTCCACGTGTGTGCGCACTGGGCAGTAGCAACATAGGCTATCAACGTTCTGTCTGCCTTTGGTATCTGTCAGGAGAAGTAACACGTAGAGGCAGTGAGGGAAGCTGGTCAATAAAGGTTCTGAGAAGCAGCAGGAATAGAACCCACTGCTCATGTAGAACAATTAAGCTTGGAGAACACAAAGGCATCTTGGCCACTGTAATAGGAGAGAGAGAAAAAGTTGACGTAGATTTGGTAGCACAACCTCACAAGAGTTTCTGTCTGGTGCCCTGGGATGGCAGTCCAGTGCTGAGAGCACACCTGAGCCAGGTGAGCCCTGGGTGAAGTGGGAGGAGCCTGCAAAGGACAGGAGTGACAGTGTTCCTGTTGATCTGAATGGCAAAGAGAGACAAGCCAACAATTTAAAAAGAATAAAATCCGTGAATAGAACATTACATGGTGACGAGTGGAGTGGGGCTATCCACAGCAACATGAGTGAATCTCGGGACAATGCTGGTGTCACTAATGTATACATCTGCACATTCCAGGTGTGTGTCCAAACCTGCCACAATGTGCACAGTGTGTGCACCTTCTTATATATCCCTTATACTGCCATAGAGCCAAATACCTGAACCAACTCACCAAGGCTCTACAGATTAAGACATTTTTAATCAGTAAAAAAGAAAAAGAGCCCGGTATGGTGGCACACCATGTAATCTCAGTGCTTGGGAGGCTGAGGCAGGAGGCTGAGGCAGGAGCTTGGTTGCACAGCAAGGCCCTGTCCCAATCATCCAATGCCTCGAAAACCCTTAATGTTCAATGAAAGAAGCATGGTAAAGGAGAAAATATACTGTAATTCCATGTATATAAAATGTGAAAACGAGTAAATGTAACTATATTTTTAATTTTTTTTATTTTAAAGAGAATTTTAAAAAAACAAACGTAGTTGTGTGTGTGTGTGTGTGTGTGTGTGTGTGTGTTAAAATATAAGGAAAACCGAGCGAGCAGGAGCCCCAGCAGTCACGTCACAGTTCCCTCTGGAGAGAGGAGCGAGAGCCGGACAGGCCCCACGGGAACGTCTGGGGCCCGCGCGATCTCTGTTCCTTGCCCTGGAGAGCAGCGTACTTCGTAAGTTAATCAGGGAAGTGGGCCGCTTGGGGTTTAGGACACGGAGGGCAACTGTGGGAGTCAGACTTGACACTGCTGGCGGAGGCCGAAGAGACGCTCCTGGAGAGGGAGTTGCAAAGCAGAGAGGTCGCCCGTCAGGCTGCTGAGCAGAGATGGAAGGCGACCTGGGGACACGTCAGTGGGGGCTCTACAGCCAGACATCGGCTGGGGGCTGGGGACTCTTGCTGGGGAGAAGAGCTGCCTGTGGGGCAGAGAAGGGGGAGCTGGCGGATCGCCGCAGCTGTGGCCACACCTACCTCGGCGGACCGCCTTCGGGAGCAGTGGCTGGGGCTTCAGCGCTGCCTCCTAATCTCCCCGGCTGCTCTCAGTCCGGGCCCTGCAAGGAAAGGGATCTTGGGAAACACAGATCCCAGATTAATCACTTTGAAATACAATTATCCAACACAGAGGGTCAAGGAGTTCACGTCATAATTATCCATTGTAACACGCATTGATGGTCAAACGCTTTTCTAAGGTTACTGTAACGCGTACTAAAGACCATCAGTCAATCGATCGATGAACAGATGTGTCATTTCAAAGGCCTCGCGTGTCCCCACAGCGCGATTAGAGTGTGGGACAACGTTCTGTGAAGCTAAAGGAACAACTCTGTCTGAGGTATCAGAGAAGCTTTCGCAGAAAAGGAAATATTTTAAAAAGTAATAAAGATAGCTACCACTATGGATTGCTTGCTATGTATCAGACATTATAATCTATTCTTTCTTGTATCATATAATTTTCACAATTTTATGAGCAAAATCTTATGCTTCCCACTTTTCAGATAAAAAAAACAGAAATACAGAGAAATAAACTTTGCCAATTAGCTAGCAAGAAGCAGCACAGAAATTCAAAGTAAACTCCATTTGACTCTAACCATTCTTTTTTTTTTTTTTTCTTTGCTAGGTCTCACAATGTAGGCCAAGCTGGCCTCAAACTTGAGATCTTCCTGCCTCAGCCCTCCAAGTGTTAGGATAACAAGCGCCCAAGGCCACTCCTGGCTCCCAACCACCCTCAAACACTACTCACTACGGCCTTCCCCTTGAGTCTTGACAGGTAAAGCAACTATACCTGGCAAGCAGACAGGGAAGGGCCTGAGCCAAGACTTGGTAACGTGAAGGAGTGTGTTTTGCCAGCCGCAATCAGTGCGGCTGATGGATGTGTGGGTGACGGTAAATGATGTGAAAGGTAAGCTGCAAAATTCACTGATTTCTTTCTTAATGCCATGGAACAGCGTTCTGAACTTACGGTCAACAGAAAATCACTGGAAATTAGTAAGTAGCAGAACAGTGCTATCAGATGTATGCTTTAAAATGCTGCTAGTAATTACTTCATAAACTTTTGCTCACGGGAGTCATCCTGGCATTTGGACTCTTGTTTATTCTTTACACAGAACTTCCCATCGCTTTGGTTCTCGCAGCTAGCCCGTGAGGAATACGAAACAGGTGTCACGATCTCTGTCGTACTAACCTGAAAACCGAGGCTGTGGGCTGTGGGCTGTGGGCCGAGCTCCGCGGTACAGCCTGTGCTTAGCATGGGCCAGGACCTGGCCCAACCCCCCTGCATCAAAAATAAACAAACAAGTGAATCAAAAAACAAGCAAACAATAACTGAGGCTTAGTAAGGTTAAATCACTTGCCCAGTGTCGCTTGGCTGGTAAGTGACAAACTGGGTGAGAACTCGTATTTATGTACTTCCCGATTCCACTTTTCTGCCTCAAGGTTATATCAACCTGGACAAATGTAAACATAAAACAAAATGAATTGAAATTCTCAACTGTTTTCAAGCGAGCTATAGCCAGACCTGGTGAATGTTCTATTTCTTAAATTCTAGGAGTAGAGAACTGATCAGCACCACCATCTTTTGAGAAATTAAACTTTAGTCATGGAATTTGTGTTTGAACTAAAATTATATGACTCATAGATTTTGATTTAAATCCAATGACAGCAGATTGGCTCCTACTAGGAATATAGTAATTCTGGATAAACATAAATTTTATGTTTTAAAACGAAACGAAGTTTTCTAATTGCAGTGAACAAGAGAGTATAATTAGTCCCAATTGCCAAATCTGAAATTGTGCCAGGAATTTCAGGAAAAGGAAAGAAAAAAAAAAACCGAGTAGTATTTAAAGGGAATGCCAGGGGAAGAATGCTTCAGTGGCTGAGACTCCTCGGGCAGTCAGCTTCTTAAATCTCCACGGCTATATCTTTCATCAACACTGAGGATTTTTTCGATTTGAAAATTCCTGGTTTGGTGATCTGTTTCCTTTATTAAAACTTTTGTCATTGTTCTGAAATCACTGCCTTGGTTTAGAAGGTCTGAGTTTATGTGGGTTTTGAGAGTTTGATTTTCCACTGGTATCGATTTTTTTTCCTTTCAGTGGAACTGGTGGAAATAAGGGCTGGACAGAGGCAGCTGGCATCCACAGACATCGCGTCCTTTTCTCCATGCCAGGTCTCCTGGATCTCCAGCCTAGGAAACCAAAAGTTTCTGAAGTTTCTGTCCTGATTATGGGCCATGTCTATCCCCAGCATGATTACACCGAAAGTCAGGGCTTTACCAAAAAACAGTTTTCTCAACTCATCGCCCTTCCAAAGACAGCTGCATGCGCTGCTTTCTCGGAGTGAACAACAGCAAAGTTAATGGAAAGACACTGCATCGGGCTTCTGTTGGTTCTAATGCAAACCGGTCTTTTTCTGAAGTGGCTTTCTAGCCCCTGTGTTCTAAGTGTGTGTTAATATTGTCTCTCTTTGCAAAGCTACTCAGATCTGAAGACTTTTTTTTTTTTTAAAGCCATTAAAGATAAATAAACCTTTACATGCAATAAAAAAATTGGAGGTAGATGTCAAAGCATCACATGATGGTAGTATCTTCTTAAAATTGGTGGTTTTAATTGCAGAAATATTCTCCCTTTCATTATCTTCACGTGGCTTGAAAGATATTGCTTTATACCCAGCCCAAAATATGAATTATTCCAACACCAACCATTTACGTACTGAGTATATCCCAGTATGTAATGCTGGCCTCACCAACTACTGGCTCCAACACAAGAATTCAAAATGGAAAGTGAACCTAATGAAGGTTTATACATAACTTCTGGGAAAATTCAAAGTGGTCCCAAAGAGATTTCCATAACTGGCCGGCTTTAATTTATATACCTCTGAGTTTCACAGCCCTGCAAATGGAAGGGCTGGCCTTGGTCATAAAGTGACAGTTTGCTTATAGTTACGGGCAGGAGACAGTAATTTGAAATTAACCACAATTAATGGAGCCGTACATTCCACCTCTTGCTTCTTAATGTACATGCAAGATTAGTTTTGCTTGCATCCAGTCAAATATATTAGCCAAATTCTATTTAATCCACTGTTCAATATAAATTCCTACAAGCATTAGGCAAACTGTCAAGGTCTTTTGTCTTTCTGTGTATATAAATGGAAACTATGATCCTGGGGTCTGTTAAGAAATAATAAACGCCTGCTGTTGTTGCCACTGCCCAAGGGGGTAGCGCTTTCCTTATGGTGGTGGCCTGGGAACTTCTTTCCTTTGCTCCGATCTTTGTGTCTACAGCAGCACGCTTTCAAAATACTTACCTTCTTTGAATGGGAAAAGTCCCCTATTACTTGTTGAGATTTATAAAAATATGATTATAGGTTGATAATGGCAGGCAGGTAAAATAACTGTAATCTAACGTGCAGCACAGAGAATAAACATGAAAGAACTTGTGTCAAGGCATCTCTGTGAAGTCACACAGCCTACTTGTCCAATTAGATAATTTAGATCTTTTTCCGGTCAGTTTGAGAATGAGATACTATTAGCCCAAGCTTTCCTTTTTACAGATGAAAAAGCATTTACGAGTTAAGCTTTTGTACTTTGACATTGCACTCTGACCTTTACAGGTATAGACTGAAACTTTATTAATATATATTAAAAGGCAAAGCACCCGATATATAGTAATATAGAGATGTTTGCTTTTGTTGCTGTTTTCTGGTACTGAGGATTGAACCTTTCACATTGTCCCACATCCCCAGGCTCTTTTTTATTTTTTATTTTCAAACAAGGCCTCGCTAAATCACTGAGTTACTCAGGCTGGACTTGAACTTGCAGCTCTCTTGTTTTAGTCCAGCTCCTTTGGGAAGACTCCTTACCTCTGTCTGGCTTACAGTTACTGGCAGGGGGCCGTAACTGGAAAGTAATTGTGGTTTGAAATTAATTAATTAGTCCTCTTTCTGTACAACCATGTGTCTCTTGGGCTTGTTTTCCTATTTAAACTTACATATTTCCAGGACTTCCGGGATGATGGCGACCAGATAGGCAGCGGAGAGAGAACCTCCCAGAGGATTACCACCCAGACAATGGAATATAGCAATATGAAGACAGAAAGGAGAGAGGTGTGTACCCTGAACCCAAGAAGGATCTGAAATGGGAACTGAAGCCCTAGGAAAGACCAAGCAGAACCTCTCCTGGAGGAAAGGATCGGAGGGCCGCCACGGCACAGTTGGAGGGAGAAGAGACGGAGAAAGAGGAAGCCACTGCTTCAAACACACTCTTGGCCCAAGCTCTCATTCCAGCAATCGCAGCTTCAGCTTCGGAGACCCACGCTCATGGAAGCCTCCCGAC
>PVLD010031829.1:0-15288 GCA_004027595.1 Dinomys branickii
ACTCTTCCATAAAAAAGGATAGACTTAAGGCATTCTATATAATTCTATGTACCTTGAGACCATAATGTTAAGTGAAATAAATCAGACACACAACTCAAATATTGCACGGTTTTTCTTACATGAGAAACCCAAAATAAAAGCAAAAGCAAAATAAAAGGAAGGTAATAGGAAGCAGGGAGATATTTTCCAAATGGGAAGGGAGGCTAGAGATGGTGGGGAGTAGATGAAAAATAAAAGAACTAAGAGAACGGAAGCAGAGCTTTTGTAAATGGGAAAGGGACTAAGAAATAGAAGGGGCAGGGAGAGATGTGGGGGGAGAATGAAGAAGGAATTAAGGATGTGTTATGAGCATGTATCAACTCTCCACGATACATGTAATCATTACGTACCACAAACATGTACTAATCAAAAAAATAAATACATTTGACCTGAAAACAAATGCAATAGATTGAAGGATCCTAAGGTATGTGTACTCTATATGATTTTACTCATCTGAACCCTTCGATGAGAACCTTTAAAATGTCTTTAAAATGTCTTTGAACAGAGAACATTTTTTTAAGTAACCTTGGTGAAACTATCCACTGTTTTTTAAAATGTATTTATTATTATTATTGTTTTTTTAAAAAATGTATGTGGTGCTGGGGATCGAACTCAGGGCCTTGTGCATACAAGGCAAGAGGTCTACCGCTGAGCCACATCCCCAGCCCTGAACAGATAACATTGGATTGGAGGAGAGAACACAAAGGACAGCTTCAATTCCCCAGGTGGTCTCATTCTAGTAGGACAGCTGCTGACTTATTACTGAGCAGGTCATCTAACCTTTCCTTGTCTCTGCCTGTTTGTCATTGGAGGGTTCCTATTTACCCAGTATCAGGTCTGTTTTTCCAACCTCATTTAGGAGCTTGAGGAGAACAAGCAAGAATCAAGGACACAGTCTACTATATTCCTAACAATATGCCAGGGATAAACCGTCCATGAATTGCTTCTGCCTTCCCCAGCATCTCTGAAGGAAGCTTTGGATCCAAACTAAAGCCATATCACCTTACCTGAACATGTCCAATACATCTACAGTTGCCAGCCAAAAGCTGTAGGAGTTGGCATAGTAGTTACAGGTTCCTAGCCCATGACATTCAATGAAAGGAGCAGAACGAAACTCTTCCAAACAGGAACCAGGTGAGGCCAGTGCTTGACCTGAACCCTCTGCCCCTGCACTTGTATGCTAGAAAAGACAAAGACAAATGTGCAATTATACTCATGTGCCACAATATCTTAGCGATTATCCAATGATGTGTACCTAGCTTAGCCAAAAACTCAAATGCAGGGAAGAAGACTAGGACTAGAAGTGAGAGCAGAGCATTCACATCAAGGATAGTCATTGAAAACAGCAGGTGGATTATGACAGTATTTACAGAAAATGCGTGAGGGAGAACACAGTGCTTAGAGGAAAGTTATATGAACATCAAGATTCTTCCTATATAGAAGTGACAGGAATTCCTCAAATTGGGAAGAAATGTACATATGATGGAGAGTCAGCCATGAAGGAAAGGCAAGAAAGTGTATTTCATACCATCATAAAGGAATAACCAATCCACAGAGAATCCCATCCCTGAGGACAATGAGGAATCTGGATGGTCTGACTGTGAACTGCAATCACCATAGCTGGAGCTTCACATACCACACATCTAGGAAAGGGAAAGAGAGCGAGAACAGAATGAGTGTGAGAGGGTGAGTAAGCCCTCTTCTTTAGAAGCCTTCCTCGGTCTCCCAATATACATAATAAAATTATACACTAAATGTAAACATTTTTAAGAAAAAGCAGAACCACTTGTATAGCATTGTTTCCAAGCTCCCTAAATCCAGATTCATACATGCTATAGTCAATGCCATAGCTGACAACACGTTGACTTTGCATATTGCACATGCTATTTGCTGTCAAGCTGCCCAAGTGGAGGGTAAACATTTGATAATGCTGCAACTGTGGTAAAAATAATGTCTACTAAACTGGAAAAGACAGTAGATACTTTCTTAATCTCCACCCTTTATTCGAGGCTGAAAGAACATTTATCAATCACTTGGGCATACCTAGGTAATTGCAATATATCCAGAATCCTGGGCAAGTACTCAAGCCCTTGCAGATATGGTTGGGTCTATCAAATCAAGTAAAATAGCAATGAAGTGAATACGATAAGTCTATCCGATCTTTAACAAAGAGCAAGAGGGAACTTCTTGACATTTGACTGAGGCCAATTTATCACAGTTTATCTATATATTTAGAGAACAGTTCACTCCCTCAAATTGAGACTGAAAAAGTCTCCTCTCCTCTCCTTCCTCCCCTTCTCCTCTCTCACCCAGCCCTCCTCTTCCTCCTCCTTCTTTCTCTCCCTCTCCCCCCTCTATCCCCAAAGTATGAATGTGTTACTGAATCTTTAGTCTGTAGACTGAGTGTCAAAGAAAGCTAGATTTTTCAGTGACTCATCCTTTATAGCTTCTAGAACCCTGCTTCATAATCAGAACAGAAGGAGCACTACCCAGCATTCCTAGGAGATGAGTTAAACTAGGGTTCCAAGATGGCAGTTCCCCAGGAAAATTCTTAGTGGAACCATCCTTCTCTTAGTTACGTGCCAAACCTCAACTGTCACTTTCTCCTTCCCTCTGACAATCAACTGCCAACGCCTATTAATTTGAATAATGTGATACATGTCTCTCAATGTGAGATCCAATCCATTCACATCAGAACCATAGCGGTACCCTTCAATATAACTAGTCTCTCTGCCTCAGGACTATCCTTTGTATAATCTATATTACACACTGATAGTTTCTTAATCTCCCCTGAAGTATAGCTAAATCATGGGGGCTCAGAACGCAACAAATACATTCCAAATTACAATTTAGCACTGAAAACATTCTACAATTTCACCTAACTAAAAGTTAGCCCAAGCTGACTTTCCAGTCTTTATAATGTATGCAACATCTCAATACTACATTCTAGATATTACTACCCATTTTCATTTTCCCTACCTAGATGTCTTTCTCCTTTATAAGTGCTTGTGCCTCAATCCTTTTAGTCCATCAAGGATAAGCCAATTTTTTTTTTTTTGTCTTTTTGAGACAGGGTCTCGCTATTCAGTTCAGGCTGGACTTGAGCTCACTTTGTAGCCCAGGTTGATCTCAAACTCACAACAATCTTACTACCTCAGCCTCCTGAGTGCTGGGATTATAGGCCCGCACTACCACGGTCAGGAAGGATAAGCCAATTTAAAGCACATTTATGTCATATACTCATCACAGATTTCTCCATAGAGAATTAAGTACCATGTCCCTTTTCCTATGCTTGCATAACATTTTTATCTATTCTATTATAGCACTTAACCCCAACTTGTTGTACCTCATATATGTGTGTCCGTGTCCAATGATTATGGATTGTTTGTCTCATACTATGTATATCATAGGATCTTGTCAAAAGCAAATTTCCCCAAAATTAGAGATTAAGCTAATACTCAATTGCAAATAAAAAAACAAACCTGTCCACTTAACCCAGGAGGAATATCATCAGGTTACTAGCTTAGACTGATTTCTAACTAGCTAAACTAACTGGAGATTGGCACAAATCAAAGCAAAACCAGTGCCTCACCGACTGATGAATGGCTGGATGCTCTGGCCCTTCAGGGGTTCCATGCTCATTGGCATAGGCTCCGGAGTAGAAAGCCAGTAAGAATAGTCATTTCTTGAAGCAAAGTTGCAAACATTGTTGATGTTGCAGAACATGAAAGGCATGGTACTGAAGCGACGCAGGCAGCTGCCAGACGTCCCTGAGAAGAATTGGGAAGAAAAAGATGAAAGACTACATCATGCTAATACTTTAGTTTCCTCTAAAGTAATATCAAAGTGCCTTTCAAAAAGAAACTTTCTCACATTTCTTAGATAATAAGTACATTTCTTTCTTAAATTCTAATATTTATTCATATTTAACATTTCTAAAATCAGAATACATTTTGAAATTTATGCTGACATTTGCTGTTGCAGCCCATTAGAAACTCCCCAGAGTTTTTTTTAAAACAGTGATGCATCTTAGAAATACTGGTGTCTTACAAAGAATATTTTATGGTTTATTGTGTACAAGAACGGCACACAGAGTCTTCACAATATCATGTTAATACTTCTCGCTTGAGGCTGCCCTCTTTTCAAAGACATCCTCACTATGTATTTGGGATAGGTTAGCAATCGTTTTAAGCCTAGGAATGATAACAGTGCTGAACAGTATCCATCATAATCACAGATAAGTTTGAAAGTGAATAAGTAAAAAGGAAAAATGTGAGGGAAAAATAAAGCATCTAGTTTTTGAATTTCAGAGGAAGTAGAGGTAACATGCACTATGTGAGCAATCCAGTCTTCTCTCTTTTCACTCACGAAAGCATGATAAGTGGTGATATTTAAAAACAAATAATGATAGTATATGCAAGTGGCTAAAGAACACCTGGAAATATCTGAGAAAAGCATCCTTCTTCCTTCTTCCTCTCATATCCTTCGTAGTAGCTAATTTTATGCTCTCAAAAAACAGGCCAAGAGCTAAGCAGAGAGAAAAGGAACACACTTCATACATTTAAATTGATATATTTCAATTTTTATATCTAATTTTTAAGTCAGCAGTTTAACCTGATACTGTATAAGGATTAAGATACTAGTTATTGTCTCTAAACTCTAGCCCCACAGTTCTAATAGTCTATAACACTAGGGCTAAGAATCCACAAACCACATCTGCACCTTGCTACCTGTCATTCTGGTGTTCTGTGAATACTGATATTTAAAAACAAATTTTTATAGCACTCTTTTAGAAATAGCCAATGTAGTAATTTAAAACAATTTCATTTAAAACATTATAAAATCTTCATTAACAGCTGGAAATTATGTTTGTCCCCCCCACACACACACCAAGAATCAAACTCAGGGACTCAGGCTTGCCAGGCAGGCGCTATGTAGCTGAGCTACACCTCCAGCCCTGTGTTCGTCCCTTTGCATTTAGAAATTTTACTTTTGTTGCAGTTCTTTCATGCAGTTTAATCTTAATGTATTTTTATTTTGAGAAATCTTTTATTTATCATCCTATTTTGCTAAAATAAAAATTTGAAATGAGTTTTTAAAACTTTCTGTGACCATAAGGCTTTAATTTACTTGGTATATATTTTGTTTTGCTATAGTCTGATTACAGATATTAATTTACAGTTGATTAAAAATTTACACTGTAAAATTTTATAATCACAGAACAAAAAGCGAAGTATCACTAGGAGACTGTTTTTTACTTTGCAGAGCTAGAGATTGAACCCAGACCTGTGCACATGCCACTGTACCAATGAGCAATAGTCCTGCCTCCAAAATTTATTTTGGGGGTACTGGTAATTCAACTCATAGCCTTTACTCTGAGCTACATAATAAGCAACATGCCCCTTTGAGACAGGGTCTGGATAATTCACTAAATTGCCCAGGCCGGGCTTAAACTTGAGATCCTCTTGCTTTAGCTTCCCACAGGGCTGGGACAAGAGGAGCCAAAAATACATTTCTTAACGAGATAGATTAGAACTGAGTTAAGAGCCTCAGTTAACCGAAACTTTAACAACACTATTTTCAATGGTCTCTGAATTTATTTTCCAGAGGTTTTCACATTTAAAGGTAAGGTGTCATAATATGATTCTTTTATGAAGTTGTTGATGAATGATGGTAAAAGGTATATATATGACAATGGTAACTACCCACAGCATATTCACAGAGAGATAGACTTTAGGTGAAAATATACAAGAAAATTAAGGACTTCAAAATTGATTCTTTTAACATTATGCCTGTGTACCTCTTGGCAATTCTTCATGTATCCAAAGAGGCATGTTTATGTCAGACTTAAGATCCTTAATAAAAGAACACAGAGGATCAAAATGTTTTGGAATTTTTATAATAGGCTTGAGAGGGCCTAGGAATCTTTTCCAAGTTTCCAGGTTTACACTTACTGATTGAGTTGCATGTATTCATTTTTCTGGGGAAAAGACTGGTTCAGAGAGAAGTGACTATTTCAAAGTCACATGAGAATGAATGCTAATATGGTATAATTGGAAAAATAGCACAGATGTAGAATTGGTAAGGGTTGGATTCAAGCCTTATTTCCATCATTTTTTACCTGTATGGCTTTTAATACATCAATTAACCCCTTAGCCAGTATGTTTGTGCATAAAATTAAAAAAAGCATTCTTCTCATATCTTTCCTTATTACTGTTGTGAACAATCAGCTTAAACAATGGATACAAAAATGCCTTGTACATTGCATCATAATTAAAAAAAAAAACTAACTTATTGCCCAATTTGGGACAGAGCTGGAAATATCCCTAGTCTCATAAAGAAAAGGACCAATTGTTCTTTCTGGTTTTTTTCCCCCTTGTGAGACAGAAAAGATTTAGTTTTATATCTTTCTCCTCTACCCTCTTTTTCTAACCCTTTCACTAATGCATAACAGATTGTATTTATTAGATCAGGTGATTATTCTTTAATAACAAAGCTATAATTACTTCTAATGTTTGTTTAGTCATCAAGATAACTCTAATTTGATCATTTTATGAGCCCTTGCAGAACCCCTAGAATCAAGGATCATTCTTTAGATTTTGAGTTCCATCATGGTCTTCCTGTGTCTGAGGTCTAAACTGTACTAGAGTCAGAACAGTATGAATTTGAACTCTGACCACTCTTGATTCACCAAACAGAGGCATTCTGAAAAGTTATAATGACATGCTAGGTAGCAGATCACACTTCTGTTTACATTATATTTTAAAATTTCATAGTGCTAAACATGTCTAAGGATTTTTCTACTGACTTGATCAGTTATAGATTTGAAGTTTACAAGTTTGATTTTAAGTTAGACTCTATACCTTTGACAAAGAGGCCAAACATCTTCACTGGAAGAAAAGACAGCCTCTTTAGTAAATGGTGTTGGGAAACTGGTTTTCCCCATGGGCCACAATTAATGTAGGCCCATGTATCTCACCAGCTACTCCTCAGACAAGGGACTAGTATCTAGAATATGTAAAAGAGTAAAAAAAAAATCAGACCAAGGACCAAATTTAAAGACCAAATCCAAAAATCTGCATCTTACATCTTACCTCTCAGATGAAGTAGAAATAGCAAATAGATATATGAAAAAAATGTTCAATATCAGTGGTCATTTGAGAAATGCAAAAAAAACAAAATTGAGATTGCATTTCACTCCAGGAAGAATAGATATCATCAATAAATCAACCAGTATTAAGTGCTGTGGGGAAAAAGGAACCTTTTTCTATTGTTGATGGGAGTGTAAATCGGTGCAACCATTGTGGAAATCAGTATGGACAATCCGCAAAAAAAAAAAAAAAAAAAAAAAAAAAAAAAACTAAAACTAAAGGTTCCATTTCACCCAGCTGTGCCCCTTCTAGGTATCTTCCTGAAATAATTAAAAGCATCATGCCACAGTGATATATACATATATGCAAGTTTATAGTGGCACAATTTATAATAGCCAAACCTTGGAAACAATGCATATGTCCATCAACAGATGAATGGATAAAGAAAATGTGGCATTTATATACAATGGAGAATTATTCTACTGTAAAGAACGATGAACCTGAGTCATTTTTAGGTAAATGGTTGCACCTTAAAACCATAATTTGAGTGCAGCAAGTCAGACACATAAGTTTAAATGCTGTATTGTTTCTCTGGCAAGTTACCAAAGGGTAACTTGGAAGCAGAATGGAGGATAGACATGGGGAAGCAAGAAGAACATGCTCAAATGTGAAGGGGAACAAAAAGCGGGGAGGGTGAAGGGAAGGAAGGGGAAAAAAAGAATGGAAGGAAAAAATGGAAAGAAAGCTTTTATAAATGGGCAGGGAAAGAAGAATTGAAGGGAGAAGGACAGAATGGGAAAAATAGAAGAATTAAGATATATTGTGTTCAAGTACAAATTTCCTATGATTAATGTGATCATTATGTATGGCAAATATGTATTATTACAAAACAGAGGGGCTGGCAATAAAGTTCAGGGTCAACGTCCTGCATTTACACCTCTCTGAAAGACAGCAAGAGAGAGTGAGACAGAGAGAGAGAGAGAGAGAGAGAGAGAGAGAGAGAGAGAGAGAGAGGCAAGTTACTACTGTATTTGGTTATGTAAAAGGACTTACGGACATTGGCTTCCATGTAAGTGTATATTCCTATTCTGATGGGCCGTGGCTAGCTGGCAAGTGTAACACTACAACCTGGGAACAGAGTGGAAAGTGCAGACCTCTTGGGTTCTGCTGCTTCAGGAGTGTTTTCACAGAATGAATGGGGCAGCAAAGGAGACCTCTAGGTGGGCTCTACCACAGACATACGAGAAACTCGGAGCCCACACTATCATCCTCCATGTCTTCATGGAGGCACAGGAGTAATGGTCCCTAAAAAGGCAACTTGATGTCAAATGATGAAGCTTTGATATCCAAAGTCAAAGCTGTGGAAAACAAATCTTGCGATGAAAGAGTCCTTGAGAGCCATTAGCCCAGCATGATCCCATCAACCAAGGCACCTACCTCAGCATAGAGATGATACAGGGGAACACATTAAATGAATTGGGTTTTATATGGAAATATTATGTTTTATATGGCTCTAAACTACTCTGATAATACTTTACAAAGCTAAGACATTCATGTTAGGAACTATAAACCAGCATAATTAAGCAATGATCTTACTTTCTTTGACATAGGACCCAAGATTCTCCTTAGAATTTATCTTTCAACTTGACAAAGACCAATGTCAGAGAAGAGGAAATTATCTCCCATGAATTATAAACACTCCCCGCTCCAGCAGTTATACTATAAAGAACCTAGAAAATCTGTTTCCTAATAAATAAGTTAACTAACAGTAAGTGTGGCCCTTTTGAAAATGCCTTGCTTTAGGCTAAGAATTGTATCTCACACTAGTTAATGAATTCTTTTAGTTTAAGATTAACTCTCATTTATTCAAAAATCATAAGGAATATATTTAGTTGCCCTTGACATGGTCTTCTATTTGTAAGCCCCAAAAGAACAGAGTGATACACTTTGGCCACGGTTACTCTAGAACCCATCAGTATTTTTTAAAACAAACCCAAAAGGAAGAAATAAGATGCTAGTTATCTTACCCAAGTCTTGACCATGGGCTCTTTTATTTCCTTGTACATATAAGAGAGAAAAACCTTCAGAGATCTGGACTGTTCCCTGGGGGCATTGTGGTGCATCCACTGTCTGGCTGTGGCGTGTGATGAGAAATCCATGGGCAACTGAAGTAGTTCCAGGGGGACCTGGTGGACCTTGCAACCCATCTGGTCCTGGAGGACCATCCAAACCACGGGTACCTATTTCCAGAAAATCATCAGTACACAAGATTAAAATAATCTCTGATCCACTATTAGGGCTATTGACAAAACATGAGTATCTCATTTGATTAGTGAATGTATTCAATATTCATAGAGTGTCAATAGAGGCTTTGTCAGGTATCATAGGCACAGAGACAAATAAGATATGGGCCCTGCCCTCAAAGAAATTTAAATGTACTTTTTTTCCTGGTGTTGGCTAGAAACATCAGGCACTAAAATACTAGGTGAACAGAACTTTAAATAGGAGAACTATTGCATATGAGTAGCCTGCATGTTATCTAGCGTCTTGATACACTCCAGGAGTTTGAACTCCATGATCAAATTTTGATCTGATGTTTTGTTCATTAATAGGAAAGGAAAGGTGTGATTTCCATTCAGCCTGCCAGTTTCACTGATGTTATTTTAGTTTCTTCTGAGTCTGTCTAGGGAATTATTCTCAGGCATATTTTGCTTAGAAAATAGCCTCGAGTGTTCTGAAAAAGCCTTTTCAAAATGCTTATTTCAGTCTTCCACTGACTCCCCTTCCCAATTTAGACTCTTGATTTAAGCACATTTAAAGTTTGATTTATACACTGATTTTTAACTACTGTGTGTGTAGATTTTCATCTTTGAAAAACTTCAGAGTAATGCTGGAAATGAAGATGACAGTAACTTGTTTCTTCTCCCAAAATACAAAACCAATCAATTGTCAGGGTATTGGTTCTAGGAAGGCTATATGTTATAGCCACTCTGCTTTGTTGCCACTGACTTTTATTTTTGCAATATGAATCATTTATGTGTATATTATTTAAAGTTGCTAACATATGTCACAATGTATTGAGTGTATAGTCTTCTATTTCTATTTTAACAATTTTATATTAGTATATTTTTTGTTACAAGTTGACTCAAACTCTTTTTGGAAGTAGGCAAGCCACAGATGTAAACTTAGTAGGTATCAGATTTAATATTATCAGGAGTACCTATTTATGAATGACCTGAAAACTCTGCATATCAATATATCATCTCAGTAAAAGATGTCATCATAACTCTCAAAGGTCTATGGGGATCACTTAAACATTTCATTTACATTTTCTGTATTTTGTGGTGGTGGGGGAATTACACCTTAGTGTGATAATTTCAAATATGGATGGCTTCACAACAGTTCCAAAGTAGCCAAGGGATTTAAATCAATACACTGAAAATTAGCAGAACAATTAATTATGGTGAGTACCTGGAGGATGAGCTGGGTTTTCAGGTACCTTAAACACATAAATAAGAGTAAACTTGTATGCTGCTCTTACAATGGCAAATCTCTTTGGTTACGCCTTCCTGTTTTTCCCCAGCTCCAGATTCAGCAGAAGATCTCAGCTCCAAGTGGAGGCCTTATCCAGTGTTCTCCCAGACATAAAAACCACCGTCAGCAGCACTGTTTTAATTGTCTCACCTGGCTGGCCCGGAAGACCTGTGTCTCCTTTGCGCCCTCCTGCACCGTCAAAGCCAGGGAGTCCATTACGCCCAGGATCCCCTGGAGGGCCAATCGGACCTAGGGAAAAAGAAATGGGGTAAAGTCCACATCCAGACATATCTAGTAGGGAGACCTAAATATTTTGTTTGTGTCTCAATGGCACTGGGGATTGAGCCCAGGGCCTTCATATTGAGCTATATCCCTAGCCCTTTATTTATTTGTTTGTTTGTTTTTTTGTTTGTTTGTTTATTTATATTTTGAGACAAGATTTCACTAAGTAGGTAAATTGCTACAGCTAGCCTTGATTTGATCTTCCTGTTTCAGCTTCCCAGAGTGCTGAGAGTATAGGTATGTGCCACCATGCCCAGCTGAAACTTAGAATTCTTAAGACAGAATTTGTAATCTGGTTTTATTTTAAAACTGGGAATGAGGGGAAAACCCAGGCTCAGGACAAATATTTAGGATTAAGCTTTAAAAGGATTTGACAAAACATGAGTATCTCATTTGTAATGGATTTAGCTTTAAACATTATATTTGCTTGTAGGGAAATTCCCTTAATGTGGCAGTTTTGTTCTTTGTCTTCAGCACAGACAGCAATGCAGGTCCCAAATTTTGCTATCTAGCCCACCATAGGTAGAACTGTTACTGCCAGGTACATTTATGCAAAGGTTGTTACTCACGGAGGGAGAAAAGACTGAAGTTATTGTTAGTTTTTATTTCTTTTCTAAAAGAGTTGGCTATAAGCATAGAGTCAGATGGCCAAGTAGACAATAGTGTAAAAATCGGTAGGGGACTGGAGGGTACTGCTCAGTAGTGGAGCAGCTGCCTAAGCTCATGCAGAAGGCCCTGGGGGTAGGTTCTACCCATACAGGAGTAGTCTTTCCACTGGCTGAAATAAAATATTAGATCTTAAAAGCATGTCCTTTTCATTACAGAGTTTTTAACACTAACCTACTCTTTCACATTAGACTGCTCAGAGGGGGAAATCTGACTGGACCTAGAAGAAATATGAGTATGAGAAAGAAACATTTTCAAGAAAAAATGAAATAGGTCCTGTTGTGGTCCAGTATTCTAGTTGCTAAAGAATTTATTGCCAGAGAAAGTATGAAATGTAAAGGGAGAACCAGGAAAATGTTCTACAACAGGAAAGTCTTCAAAGATGATCTACAAAGGTACCTGGTAAACCTTGAGGGCCTGACAGGCCTGGTGGACCTTTTAAACCAGGCTGGCCCGGGATTCCCGGAGGACCAGCATCCCCTTTGATTACAATACTCTGTCCTGAAGGACCAGGTAATCCAGGAGGCCCTAAGAGACAAAATACACAAGAGTGAAAATGGAGAAGAAAAAATTAGAAGAAATGCATTCCAAAATGACCTAAGGTCAGAATAAACATTAGTGTAAGAGAAACAAGTTACGTGTATCTGACTGTGGCCATATCCAGCAGAAATCTGTTTGGGAAAGCTACCGTTAGTTCACTAAAAACTGAAAAATAAATAGCTTTCTTAGGGTGAATGGAAAATTCAACATATTATCCTATTTTCAAGCCATAAGCACTATCAGTTACTGAAATGTCTAATCGATTGCAAAGCTGTGAACACTGATGCCAGGGAAGACAAGCCCATTCCCTGACAAGTCCATTGTATCTCTGACATTATTCACAGTTCTTGTTTGTAGCGCTTGTCCATGAAACCCCTGAACTAATGGGGGAGTTTATCAGATGCCCTTTTATAGTTTACAGGAACCATCTATAAGACTCTCAGCAAAAGGAACAATTTAATATAAAAATATACACACACACATATGTAACTTGTTCTTGTGATCTGTTCAAGTGAATACGTGAAAGTTAGTATCAAAGCCAGTAAAAATATCAGTTAAAACATTCTTGTGGATTTTGCACCTTCTTAAATTTGAAAGGTCTGCTATCTACATTAGTAAAATAGAACCTTTAAGAGAATTGCAAATTATAGACTTTGAGAGCTTGGCTAAAGAGATACAACCATTCAAGTTCTTTCATGTATCTAGCTAGATATCAGGCATAGGTAGATTCACAAATACTTCTTACCTGGGGGTCCAGTAAGTCCTGGTTCCCCCTCAGGGCCAGGTGAACCAGGTACTCCAACAGGTCCTTTCATGCCTGCAAAGACAATACAAACAATTTCACAGGAAAGCAACAGGCTTTACTCAGACAAATCAAAATACATGTATCTTGGCCCAAAGGAGTTTAAAATAAAGGGAAACTTCCAAACACCATTTCAAATACCTGGGAATCCTGGAACACCAGGGAGACCAGGATCTCCTTTCATTCCATTGAGACCTGGCCGGCCAGGATTACCCTAAATAAATAAAATCATTAGAAACATAATTGGGAGAGGAAGGAAGGGAAATGAGGACAGAAGTATTCTGCAGTAATTTACAGCAGGGTTTGCAGAGCTTCTAGGATTCAAGTCTCCGTTTTACCTCTTATTACCTTGTGTGACCCCAACTGATTATTTAATCTTTTTAATCCATTGTTTTGTCACTTCTCACATGACAAAAACAACAGTATATAACTTGCACTTCATGGAGTGGCGGTAAGGATAAGACAGCTCATGTTAAGTGTTTAGCAAACTGCATAGGCTGTATATTTAATAAGCACTAGTTAATGTTTTATGATCAGCGAAACATTTCCTTTTTAATGTAGGTCTGAGGCAATAAATGCTTGGATAAGAATGACAAGTGTAGAAATGCTAAAGTTTGAAATCTTGAGCAAGTGTATTGTGGGGCTTATTAATTGGTTTTGAGAACCATAAAAAGTGTGCAAAGTGTAGAAAATAGTTCTAAAATGAATCTAAAGGAAAATATAAAATAGCAAGATCACTTAGGAGGCTATTGCACTAGTCCAAGTACAGGAAAATGAAGTTTGTAATACTAGCAATAAAAAAGGGATACGGTGACAATATATTTTTAGGGTAAAATAAGAGAAAGTGCTAAACAAAGTGGGTTGAAGCATGTCAGAAGGGTCCACCTTGAAGGAATTTTCAGGTATGAGACTAATGCGAGCACCAAAATAAATAATAGTTAGGAAATTTGTAAATCACTGAAAAAAATGAGAAATTTTGAGCCCATACTGATAATATGTAAACAAACAGGGACAAGGGACTCTTGCTTACAGCCGAGCTGACCGGTACTGTACTATATATGCAGAAGTAGTACTAGAGTTAGAAAATCATCATTTTGCCACTATTCCAGCAGAAAGTGGTTGAGGTAAAAATCATTAATAGATGTTAAGTCCAAGGGGAAATTTTATATTTGCAAGGACTTAATGGACCTTAACATAGTTTTGCCTATTAGGACAAAAACAGCAATAATACAGAGAAGAAAATTGGTAACAACTTGATTGGATAATCAAAATTAAAATCACAAATGAGCCAGGGCTATAGCTCAGTGGCATAAGCTCCTGCCTGGCAAGTGCAAGGTTCTCAGTTTGATTCCCAACACCAAAAAAAAAGAAGCCAAAACAATGAAATCACAAATGAGGGGCAGGTTGACATCAGGGACCGCTTTATCTGTTATGCTGAGAAGGACACAACTTCACTCCTGAAGTATGCCAGCTGAGGGTACACAGCCAAAGTCCAAACTCAAAGAGCATCAGACAAAAGTACCCTATTTTTACAATGGGGAAGGTGACAACTTTTTAAAATGTTAAGGTCATATAAGAAAAATAAGTTTAGGAATGGTTCCAAATCATAGGAGACTGAAGAGATATGACAATGAAATGTAATGCATGATTTGGCCTAGGTACCATTTTAGAAGGAGAAATGCTAATGAGCCTATTACTAGGTCATCTGATATAATTGGAACACTAAAGGCAAAACTTAAATGTATTACATATATTTATGCTCAGTTTTCTAAAGATGATGATATACTGTGGTTATATAAGAGTATTTTTAATCTTATGTAGGAAAGTATTTAATGGTAAAGGACCACAATTGGTGTAACTTACTCTCAAGTGTTTCATGAAACAAACATATTTGCACATATACACATATGAGAGAGAGATAGAGGGAGAAAGAGAGAGAGAGGTAGAGAGAGACAGGGGGAGAGAGAGAGAGAGAGAGAGAGAGAGAGCAGGAGGCTAAATGAGGCTAAATCTAACAGGAATCTTGAGTGCAGCGCTGTAGGAGAGAATGAAGTAAGATTTAATTCTTAAGATTAGATAATTAGAAGAAGAGCAATGCCGTGGGAAAAAGATCAGATATTGAAAAATTTTAAGGGATACTACTTTATAGACAATTTTTTTTCTGCTGTAAAGCAGCCTTCACAGAAGGTAGCCCAGATTATGCTGGCTGGCAAAATTTATTAACAACCTGCTTGAATGAATGGTGGCAGCTCCAAGAATATATAAAAAAGGAAGTTTCTCTGGGTTATTTAAACCAAGGTAGAAAGCAAATGACTGGATATGCCATTATTCTCT
>PVLD010031830.1:0-15320 GCA_004027595.1 Dinomys branickii
CCCCAGTACCAAAAAAAAAAAAAAAAAGAACTGAATTAGAGGCAGAAGTAACAATTGTGCAAACCTCTGTCCTGTTTGAATAGTACTTATGAATTTAGGAGAGGATGTCATAACTTTAATTTCTCCTGTATAATCATTATCTATAACTCCTGGAAGAATTTGAATACCATTAAGTGTAGAACTACTACGTCCTATTATAAGTCCAAAAGTACCCTCCGGTAAAGGTCCAAAAATTCCTGTAGGAAGAGCCTGAATCCCCATTTCAGGTGTTAATACTGTGTGGGTGGTGGAACTGAGGTCCAAACCTGCGCTTCCTGTTGTGGCTCTGCAGAGGTCCGAAATGGATTGTTGTTGCTTTGTGATGAATTGTTGGTTTGTGGAACAAACTTGAGCACCCCATAAATTTGTCTGGGTTTGGGTATGGGGGCCTGGGGCTGACCCCAATTCCCATTTCCCTGCATTGGAATTAATTTTTTGCCTTCAATATCTCTTTTTGATTTAGACTCTTTAGAGCAGTGTATTCCTTTTTTGCATCTAGGACAGATTCCTGGTGTCTTTGTTTTAGAGTTGTCAATAGAACCTTTGTTATAGTTTTTGGCAAAATGACCAATTTCTCCACAAGTAAAACATTTGCTTCTATTTTGCTGAGATAAAAACTGCCGGACTGTATACCCTTGCAGAGCAGCAGCCACAGGAAGACCTTGCTGATAAACAGTTCCAATGTCAGAACAAAGGCGTATTTTGAATTGCTGGTTGTTCTAAAGCCTCATTTTGAATATTTTCTTGTAAAATAGTTTTGTCTTTTTCAACTACATTAGCAATTGTATCATCAAAATTCCTATGATATAAAATTTCATCAATTAAATTTCAATATGAAAAAGCAGTTACCGGAACCTTTTCCAGCCCAAAAACTGTATAATCAACCTTAAGTGCATTACCAACTATTTTTCATCTCTTTGAACTGATTGTTCCCTCAATAGGAAACCAAGGACAAACTTCATTAATATAATCAAAAAATTCTATCAATTGTTTATACTTTACCTTTACTCTTCATGTCTTGAGAGCTTTTTCTAATTCTTTAACAAAAATTTCATGTTTACTCATTGCTTGTCCCATAATGCTCTGTTCTTACCGAGGTGCGTCAGATGCAGCAGGTTCCTGCATCGGACCGATCCTCTTCCTTCTCCAGTCTCGTCGGAGGTGGGCGTGCGACTTCTTGAACAGCAGTCCTCACTGAATCCCCCGTACTCTAGCCCCACATTAAGCACCACTTGTCCCGACCCATGGGTAGTCAACGGAGGCTCTAGAGGGGGAGTGGGTTGAATGAGACGAGACACAAGAAATGGAGACAAGACAGGAGCCTGATCAAGTCTCGTTTATTGAGCGGAAAGCTCGGGCTTATATACAGTGCGGGAGTGGGGATTGACGTCAGCAGGTAACTAGGCAACGGAGGGAGGTCCAGATATCACACGAGGGTGGTCAGAGCATCAGGTGATATTATGTAATTAACAGGAAGTTGACCACATATAGAAGTCACAGGAAACTAACCATACATGGAAACTACAGGAAACTGACCATATATGGAAACTGGAACTTAACTTTCAAGATGGCTGGTAATTTACAAAATGGATGCCGACCACAGGTCTTTCAGCGGTATGAGATGGATGCAGACCGCAGGTCTCTCAGTGGTCTCCCACAGGCCAGCTCTTCAGCCAGAAGAAAGAAACATAGCAACCCAGTCAAGCACTTCTCAAAGGCATCAAAGAGGGGGGAGGGTAAAAAGCCCATCAACCTGTTAGTTATTACTGTTACCCAGAAGACTGATAAAGCCCTTCAGACTTTTATAAGAGACTCTATGAAGCCTATAAGGTCTACACCCCTTTGACTCTAAGACCCCCGGAGAGCTACAGATGGTAGATGCAGCCTTTATTGCACAAAAAGCACCTCATATCCACAAGAAAATCTAGTCTGATGACCATACCCTCTGACCAAAAACCAATATGCAAGTTATAAGGGCAATGGACACTTCAAAATCAATGCCCCTTTCAGAATAAAAGATAAGGCAAATGACTACACTTTCATTGGTCTGGTAGGCTCAGAATAGGCCAGATCAGGCTCCTTTCTTCAACAAGGCCACCAGGAGCCCACAGTACCATCACCAGAGCAACTGGTAATCTTGCCTCTCGCCCCTTCTGCCAGGCACAAACTTGCAGCCTGAGAAGACCTCTCACCAAATATGAGTTCTGAATATCCCTGAATGCCCCCTACTGCTTTAGGGGAGATACCTCCTCTTCAAGTTAAAGGAACTGAGCCATTCAACCGCCCTCTTGATTAACCCTGCATCAGCCTGAGAGAGATAACCACAATCCTGAAATTCTGAAAACTCTCCTCCCAGAGATATGAGCTGAAGACTTGTCTCTGGGCCTGGCCATCAACTGTGCATCCATATGCTATGTCACAGGAAACACAAATAGGCATCCACCCACACATCACTCACCTAAAGCAGTTTGGGATCCTGATAGACTGTTAATCACCTTGGAACATTCCTCTCCTCCCAGTAAAAATGCCAAATGGGGATTATTGGCCAGTGCAAGATCTCTGTGCTGTCCAGAATGCAGCAATCATCTCGCACTCTGCAGTTCCCAGCCCATGGACCCTTCATGGACTGATTCCTCCAGATGCCCCCACTTTACATATCTAAATTTAAAAGGTTCCTACTTCTGGTTGCAGGTTATGCCTTCAGCTAGGAAGATCTAGCTGATCTGGGTGTGGTGGCGCTTGGCAGGCTGAGGCAGGAAGATCGTTGTGAGTTCAAGACCAGCCTGGGCTACAAAGTGAGCTTAAGGCCAACCTCAACTACATAGCGAGACCCTGACCCAGAAAGGCAGCAACAACAACAGCAATAAAAGCCCAGCTCACTTGGATTCAATTGCAACAAGGACTTGGAAACTCTCCCACTCTTTTCAGGCAGGCTTTAGCAACAGATCTGGCCAAGCCACCAGCATCTCTTCTGAGATAGCCTGTTTCTCTGTCCCTTCCAGCTCCAAAAATACATTTCCTGCTTGCCACCATGGTCCCCTATAAAAAGGATGACAATTGATAGAAACCATACATCCAGAGGCTTCAAAACCAGAAAATGTTATAGGTTGTCAAACTGCTAAAACACACTTCTCCTGCCTATAAACCCAGTTCAGAATCTCTAAGCTGTCAATTCTGCCATGGGTGCCCTCCATCCTGCAGTCACCTGCAGCCTGCTGGTACACCTGCCTGGGCCTAAAGAATGCCTTCTTCTGCCTTTGATTGGGTCCTGTCAGCCAGTCTCTCTTCACCTTTAAATGGAAAGGCCCCAGTTTTGAACTCAAAGGTTAACTATCCTGGATTCAAGCTCCCAGGTTAAAAAACTTATTCACCCTCTTTGAAGAAGCCTTCACAGCTGACCTCACTAGTTTCCCAACACTGCACTTCTGATTAATGACACCCAAGCCACCTGCTAGAAAGACACAAAAGCTCTGCTGCAATATCTGGGAGAAACTGGCTACAACATATCTTGGGAAAATGCACAAATCTGCAAACAAAAAATAAAAGGCCCTCTCTACAGCCCCAACCTTGGGAATTCCAGATGTAACTGGAATTCAACTTGTTTGTTGATAAATGATTATATGTGGCTTCAAAGATGCTTACTGAGACTATCAGCCCCTAGGAGCACCCAGTGGCCTACTGTTATGGTTGATACATTGTGTCAGGTTGGGGAGTCTAGAGGTTTGGCTGAGTGACTCAGCAGGAAGCCAGGGTGTTTACTTTGTATACATCCTGAGCCTGTGGAAGAGGAGGGCATTGAGATTATGTGAGTGCTACATGCCCCCTGGGTGGGCTTAGCCTGTTTACAATGTAAGGGAGGTAAAAAGAGGTTGCTGGCCTGCCATTTCTCCCTTTTACTCTTGTGGTATTTGCTGTGTTCTGCTGCCATAAATGTTTGCCCTCTGCCATGTGCCACTCTGCCTTTGAGCCAGCCAAAAATGGACTAAAACCTCCACAAACTGTAAGCTAAATAAGCCTTTCCTTCCTTCATTTTGGACGTTGGATATTTTGTCTCAGCAGCAAAAAAAAAGTAACCAAGACACCTACCTATGTAAACACTTGAATCTAGTCACTAAGAGATGCCTCTACCCTTTGCCTTCATGCTCTAACAGCCACTATCATTCTGATCAAGAAAATTGACAAGCTCACCTTAGGCCAAGGCCTAATTGTCCAAGTACCACATGCTATGCTCATAATCCTATCATGTGGACCCCTATTTTCGAACTGACCATACTTAAAAATGAACCCCCTGACAGATGCTGAGTACACACTGTTAAAAATTGAGTCCAACAAGCTAGATATGCTGTGGTCACCTTCAACAAAGTTATTCTGGCTGAAGCTCTCCCAAGGATGATCTGTAAAATGAACTCATGTATGACCACAATTGGTTTGAAAATGAAAGGATCTACTGCTTCCTGCTGTTGTCTGGAAACCCACCGACACAATAAACTATCCTGAACCAAAAAGGAAAGAACTATGCCATCCCATGCCTGGCCAGCATCTGCTCCACTGTCTGCTAATGATGCTAAAACTGCACACAAAATAATCCAGTCCAGAGTCCTACGCCCCCTCTGGGAATCTGATTGACTAAAACATCATCCTTTACAAACACTGAATTAAACTTTATAGGGGCTACAGATATCTCTTAGAGCTTAGGGGCACCAACTCAGGCTGACCCAAGACATTCCCTACCCACACTGAGAAGACAACAGAAGTTTGTAGAGCCCTGCTATGATAACAGGCCTGCATTTGTAGGCATACAGCACATAGGCCACAAAATTCTACAAGAGTTTAAGAAATAAAAATGTAACCCTACAGGAGCTGCTTATAACCAGCTTCATAAAATTTAGTTCAAAGGCCAGCTATATCTGTAGACACCCTATACACACATATAACCCAGGTGCATATGAACCACCTCTAGATCTCTTAAAGGTTAAGAAATCCAGCCTTAGATCCACTGTTCTAGAGTCAAAAGAGCCGATCCAGATGATTGCTGAAGATTTTACCTGGACCAGACAGCCCCTCCGAAGCTCAGCCTGAGAAGATAATGCACTCAGAGCCCTGCTCTGGCCACTGCAGACACTGACCATTCCACACACAGCTGAAGCTTGCAGATACCATTCAAAGGACTGCTCCATACCTCAGTGCATTACTCCTTTTGATTTTTGTGTCTTTTCAGGCTGCTTATCCTATCTTTGCTTCCACTTCAGCTGGCATATATTCTATTTTCCAACTTGATTTTTGCTCCCCACTTTCCTGCTAGCTGTGGTTTACTATGGATAGTTGCCCCAAGAAAATAGAAAACAACTGGTATAAACCACAAACTCCTGGTGAGAAAACTTTCCAATCGTGGGGACCTTGGGTGACTGGGACTGTTCCTAGGACCACTGACAGCCTTAATGTTACTGCTTTCGGCTGGGCTTTGTATTGTTAATTGGCTTACCAGGTTCATCTCCAGAGATCACCTATAACATGTCCAGCAAAGATCTCCCAAGAAACTAAAGGAGGGGGAAATGTAGCAGAAAATGCCCCTCACAACCAGTATACTTCAGTATCTGTTACTTGCCTAGGTAACAGTTCCTGTTACAGATCCTGTTATTTCTGTTTCTTAGAAACTTCTGGTCACTGTGATACATAGATGGTCACTATGATGCATATTGTAAGAACCAATCAAAGATAGCCCAAGTATTCTGCTTCTGTACACTTCCCACTTGCAAACTCCTTGTAAAACCTAGACCACTAAAGACAGGGCCTGATATTTTTTCTAGAAGTCAGTGCTCATCAACATAAATAAATCTGCCTCCAAATCCTAGGTGACATTTCAGTGTTTCTGTTTGCTATAGCAGTGTAGTGCAGGATGGCCTTGCACTTGGTTATGGAGCTCAAGCTGGCCTCAGACTCATGGTGATCCTTGCTCCTTAACTTCCCAAGTCCTGTGATTACAAGTGTGTGGCACCACACCCAGCTATCTCACACTTTTCAAATAAACTTTTTGGTGCTGTTATTGGCTTGTCTCATCCAGTTCTTTGTCTGAGGCAAGAAGAACCTGGGGTACTTCTGATTGGTGAGCCATTTCTAAAAAAAACTACCCTATAACACTTACGTGAAATAAAGAAATATTTTCTGAATTTTGGTGCCTGAAATTTTTCAGTGCTTTTGTGTGGATCACCATTCTTAGCTGTCATCATTTTTGTTGCCACTCTTGTCTCCTAAGTCTTCGATGAACACTTGATTTCATGGAAACTTCATAAAGCCCGGCCTGCACGAGGTCATGACTTGGGTAAAGAATTCATGGAGTAAAATCACTGACAGCTGTGTTGTCGATGCACTATGAGTTTAGTTGGAGGAGATGCGCTTGTTTAAGGACAGCTCAGTTTTTTCACATGAGATTGAGGCCAGTGGTTCTGTAGGAAATGGAGTCACAAGAAATTCAGGCTGGAATTCTGAGTTTGGAGAGTTATGACAATGTTCTGGAAAAGGATGGCATGACCATATTTTAATAAATGCAGATTATTGTACATTGTTATGGTTTTTGTCTAGATGTCCGCCCAAAGCCTCATGCAGTCAAGGGTGCTGGCTTCTGGAGTCTATGACTGACTCATGGTCCGATGCTGGGATTATGGGTGTGAGTGCTTCACCCACTCTGCAGCAGGCAGCCTGCATACAACATAAGGTAGGGACAGAGCCTTGCTCTCTGCTGCTCCTCCCTTTTTGCTCTTGCTACTTTTGCTGTTTTCTGCAACCATGAACTGTTGCTCTCTGCCATGTGCCACCCTGCCTTGGAACTGGCCAAGTACAGACTGAAACCTCCACAAATTGTGAGCTAAACAAACCTTTCCTTCCTTGATTTGAGGTGTCAGGTATTTTGTCCCAGCAACAAGAGAAAAGCAATCAGGATATACATGAAAAACAAAAATCTCCTGAAAATAAGCCCTATTGCATCTTTTGGAACAAAAGTTAGTATAAGATCCAGTCTTATTTTCAGAGAAATACGGTATGTTCTTAGCACAACAACGAACTGGACATGACAAACTGATAAAGCAGGAAAGTTTATTAAACCAATAGTACATTCAGGGCTGGGGATATAGCTCAGTGGAGTAAGTGCCTGCCTGGCAAGTGCAACGTCCTGAGTTTAAACCCCAGTACTGTGAAAACAAACAAACAACAACAACAACAAAAAAAAACCAGTACATTCAAAGAGAGAAGATTCATGCTGGTAAACAGGAAAATGGTGGGAACACTGAGGCAATTAATTTTAAGAATTTTAAATGTCATCCAGTCATGGTGGTACATGTGTGTGATCCCAGGACCCAGGAGGCCAAGGTAGAAGGATCTCCAAAAGTTTGAGGCAAGCCTATGCTACATAGTGAGACCCTGTCTAAAAAGGAAAACCCAAAAATAAACACAAACAAATTTGAGAAGCTGTTATAAGGACCCTATACCTGCCCCTTGCTTCTAGATAGCATCTGACTGTGTAGTCTAGGCCAGCCTTTAACTCACTATGTAAACCAGCCTGGCCTCAAACATGCTATCCTCTAACTCAGCCTCTCCAGTGTACCACCATGCCTGCCTCCAAAATGGATTACTTAAAGCAAATTCTAGATTTCACCAATATATAGGTAGGAGATCACCCCAAAATAGGCCATGCTAACATAAAGATTATTTTGAGCTGGACACAATTAAGGAAAAGCTCTGCTATCCCACCTGCCTGGGAACAGATCCTAGCCCCCTTGTGGAGAGAATCTCCACCCAGCATACACATGCACACACATACCTTCCCTGCCAGAAAAGAAATAACATCCTTATCACTCCAGATAAGATAACACCAAAAAGGAACCAATACAAACAAACATTACCGACTAGCCCTTATCTACCATTAGTTTTCCATAAATTTGTCTCCCTGTAATGCGCCACTTCTGAAAGCTCAAAGTCCTTCTCCTTTACCCTGTTACTTCTCTTTAAACTTACTCTTTCAGTCAGCAGTGGTGGCACAGGCCTTGGGGAGGCTGAGGATCTCCCTGTAATCTTTTAATCTCAGCCCTTGGGAGGCCAAGGATCACAGTGCGTTCAGGGCCAGCCTAAAATACACAGCAAGACTCTGTCTCAAAGAAACAAAAAACAAGTAAGTACTTTTATTTTTGTTTTTGTTTTTATTTTTGCTTCAATAATATAAAATCCTCCAAGCCTGGTCATTTCTCTGGAGATTTTCTTCTCTCTCTATTTAAAACTCTCCTTACCCTTAACATGTAAAAATTTTAGTATCACACAAAATTGTATGCCTTTTTCTTGTTAATCTGTTTTAAATTACTTTTGCAGGGGCTGAGGATATATAGCTCAAGGGCACACCGCCTGTCTGGCAAGTGCAAGGTCTTGAGTTTGATTCCTGTTACCAAAATTCTTACTTACTTGATTAATTAATTATATGAAGACCAAGCCAGGAATTTAAGAAGGCAGAGAAAATTGTTTGTTCTATTTATTCTCACCAACCTTTAACACACCAATGTGCTGGGGATATAGCTCAGTGGCACACATGCC
This sequence comes from Dinomys branickii, assembly GCA_004027595.1. Lineage (NCBI taxonomy): Eukaryota > Metazoa > Chordata > Mammalia > Rodentia > Dinomyidae > Dinomys > Dinomys branickii. The sequence continues at coordinate 8,614 of PVLD010031830.1, forward strand.
TGCCTAGCAAGTTCAAGCTCCTGAGTTTGATTCCCAGTTTAAAAAAAAAAACATTAACAATCGCTTCTTTTTTTTTTTTTTTTGTGGCTTTTTGAGATAAGGTCTCATTAACTAGTCTTGAAGTGCTCCTTCTGCCCCCCTCCTAGAGTGCTGGGATTATAGGCGGGTGCCACCGCACCCAGATAGTTCTTCCCTATTTTACCATTTTGTTGTTTGTGATGTTAAAGAACCAAAGTTATTTATATTTATATAGTATTTCCTATATTCCGGATTTTGTTATTTGTCTCTCAGTGGCTCACACAAACACTTCAATTCTTCAGATTTCCTATAAACTGGTAGATATGTCAACAAATGTTTTGATTAAAAAGAAAAAAGGTGTGTACTACCACACCCAGTTTGGAAAAATATTTTTTCTACCCAAAGATGTGCTGTCTTCTCAAATGTTTTAATCAGATTCAAGTCTGCTTTTTTTTGTAAACATAGTTCATTGGTGGTAATGTGCACTACCTATTAGTATATCAGGATGCATGAATAATTAATAATTACTATTTTTTAAACAGAATGTATGTAATCCAGGCTGGCCTTGAACTCACTATGTAGCCCAGGCTGGCCTCAAACTCTTGGCAATCCTCCTGCCTCAGCCTCCTGGGTGCTAGGAATACTGGCGTGCACCACCATTCCTGGCTAATGATTACTCTGTGATCCTAGACTGGTCTTGGGATTCAGATGCTATTGGTCTGATCCTTTCATTCTGTTACTGTGCAAGTGTTTGGTGTGCTGTTGTCCAGTGGCAGCCAATTAGCCCTGAGACAAGGTACATAGCTGGTAGAGGAAGAACTTTATCACAGTGAGCCAGCTGATTGGACAATGACCAGCCTATCACTGTAAGGATCATCATAGCTAAGAACTGAATCAAGAGCTTATATGGAAAATTTAAGAAAGTGTGTTCTTAGCCAATAGAGGAATCAATGATCCTATTAGTGGTCCATTTCTTCAATGCACATTTTGTTATCTAAAGGTTACCAGATATTCTGGGTTCTGTAAATCTCTAGAGTACTAAAGTCTTATGACTGATGTTTCTGTTGCTCCTTTTTCCTAGAACAGCTGACTCTAGCAGTAAAGGTCTTAATCATTGAAGTATAGATATGCTGTAGACTTATGAATACTAGGCTGTCTTGGTTACTTTTCTCTCATTGCTGAGACAAAATACCCAACACCCAAAATGAAGGAAGGAAAGGTTTATTTAGTTTACAGTTTGTGGAGGTTTCAGTCCATACTTGGCTGGTTCTGAGGCAGAGTGGCACATGGCAGAGGGCAAATGTTCATGGCAGCAGAACACAGCAAAAACAACCAGAGCAAAAATGAGGAATGGCTGCAAGCAGCCTCTTTCCTTCCCTTACGTTGTAAACTGCCTACCTCCACCCAGGGAGTGTGCAGCTCTCATACAATCTCCATGTCCTCTTCTTCCACAGGCTCAGGATGTATACAAAGTAAGCACCCAGCTTCCTACTGAATCATTCAGCCAAATCTCTCAACTCCCCAAGTTGACACAATGTATCAACCACAACATAGGCAAAAGCAAAGGAAACAAGTTTGCTAAGAACAAGTTAACTCGTTAGATAGTTTCAGTTAAACTTTAGCACTAACTTTTATATTGGTTCTCTTTTCTTTTTTTTTTTGAGAGAGTATATCATTGTATATCCCAGACTGGCCTCAAACTCACAACAATCCTCCTTCCTTAGCCTCCCAAGCGCTAGGCTTACAGGCGTGTACCGGTATGCCCAGCTTCTAACTTTTCATCTAATGATTTTAGCAGTCATTGGCGATCATTTCCAAGATCCATTATCTCATGAAGGGAAATGTGGTGTACAGAGGAGGAGGTTTCTAGCTGCAGCTTGTCCTGAGTTATTCTTTTTTAATATAAGTGCTAAGGCAGAATGACTTGGTGTGTTTTGTTTCTGCAAATAAACAACCACCATCTGCCCAGCACAACTGTAAGGGATGGACTGATAAATAACTTATTCATGCTAATAAAATATTACCACCTGTGAACTTAGCAAATCAGAGACATAGACAGCTGGGCTTGTCAGACCATATCAGAGATACCAGGTATGTGAGCTCGTCAAACATGCCAGACCATTTGCCACTCTCTTACCTATGCTACATCAAAGTGATATAGAGAAAAGAAACTCCCAACCTGAAAGATATGTGGGATGAATTTGTGTTCTCTAAAATTGAAGAATGAATGTTAGGAACAACAGAGGTCAAAAGCAGAATATATTTATTGAGGGAAAGAAAGCTTCTGTCCAAGAGAGAGACAGAAGAGGGCCTGAACAGATTGCCCAGGAACCTGTCTTTTCTAGGGATTTTTATAGAGCAAAACCATGAGGTGGGGGGGCCCAAAGGAAGGGGAAAAATGGGAAATCACAAGGTGGGCATGAGGTGGGACAAAACTATGGCCAGCCAATAAGATTACAAATATAATTGTTCAGGTAAAACTGATTAAATCCAGATCAAATGGGGAAGGAGTTACAGTCACAGTAGCAAGTAAGCCTGAATACAGAACAGGGGCTTTTCCTGTAAGGGGTTGGGTCTGGGAATCTTCAAGGTGATCTCTACCTATTTAGAATATTGATCCCTGTTGTCCATCCCTAGGGAGGCATGTGTCCTTTTGTTATAGGCAGCTGAGTTAGAATGAAATATTACAGGCAGTCAGACAAGGCCAGGCCCTCAAAGGAGCCAACATGAAAGATAAGATACCTGTGGGCCAGACCTCAAGACAAAAGATTAAACAAATGCCCCCACATAACTCCCTAAGTGTAAACATCAGGGACTGATATTCTAAATAGGTAGCAATCACCTTGAAGAGTCCCTGACCCAACCCCTTACAGGAAAAGCCCCTGTGCTGTTTTCATGCCCACTTGCTACATAACTAGCTTCCCCGTCTGATCCCAATTTAACCAATTTTACCTGAATAATTCTTATTGGCTGACCATAGTTTTGTCCATTTTTCCGCTACCTTGGACCTACCTCACCTTGTGGTTTTGCTTTATAAAAGTCCCTAGAAAAGACAGAATCTGGAGCAACCCACTGAGGCCCCCCTTCTGTCCCTCTCTTAGACAGAAGCTTTCTCTCCCTCAATAAATATATTCCGCTCTTAACCTCTGTTCCTAAAATTCATTCTTTGATTTTAGAGAACACAAACTCGAACTTGTCCCAGATTGTTCAGGTTGGGAGTTTTTATTTCCCTGTATCACTTTAATATCATTTTCTCTTTTCCAATTTTCTGTACACTAATACAACTATTTGAAATGTGGTGGGTGATCTGAGTGTTGTAGGTATCACAGAGATTGGAATAGAGCAAAGAGCTTGCAGTTGCCTGAGTCATAATTATCAAATGAAATCTAAAGTATCCAGTGAAGTGATCCTAATGAAACTGACATATTGTGAATTCGTAGACAGTCAATAAATCCTGACATTTTGGAAAACACAAATGTATCAGTCTACATATTAATGATGTAGCTTGTTCATGATTTGTGCTAATATTGTGACTTTATCAATTCTTCTATATTTACAATCCAGAACTCTTTAGTGAGAGAGAACTGTCCCTACATGGCTCTCTTGAGGGACAGTTCTCACCAAGGAAAACAGAAGAAATTCTTCATTCTTTCCCATTTGTTTGTGGACAAATAAGCAAGATTCCTAGCATTCTGAAAGATGATGTGGTTTGGTACCCACTATCTATCAATTCTTGAATTTTCACCCATGTTGGTATGCTTTGAACCACTAACTGAGGCAGTAGATTAGGGTGTGGCCAACTGGCTGGACATGACCTGTCAATCATGGAGATCCACATGTACAGAAAACCAGTTTCCAAGGGCTGTACCTGGGACAAATCTTAAATTCTTCTGGTGTGAGATCAAGCAGGTTTTTGATAGGATGACCTAGATCTGATGGCAGCCTGAGAAGCAGGAGATACAAAGGATAGTGGCCATTAACCTCATGGCCACTGAGAGCTCTTTTGGTGGTCTGCTCTCACCCTGCAGAATGTATGTCTTCTCTTACTTTGATTGGCCTGTGTTTTATCTATAAACTATATTGTTTGCCTATTTTTAATAAATGTAAAACCTTGCTACATTTTTTTGCTTGTCTTGACAAATAAGGTCAAATTCCAGACATTAAGAACTAGAGGAAGGGGCTGAGGATATGGCTCAGTGGCATAAGTGCCTGCCTGGCAAGCAAGGCCCTGAGTTTGATCCCCGGTACTGCAAAAAAAAAAAAAAAAAAAAAAAAAAGAACCTAGGGGAAATCTCAAAAGAGTCCACAGAACCACAGGGCCCTGGGAACATAATTGCTGTTTTGTGGATTCTAGGGGATAAATCCAAGGTCCTTACACGTAGTAGACAAGCATACTACCACTGAGCTACACACATGCGCAAACACACACACACACACACACACACACACACATGTGCGCTTGCGCGCACACACAGCCCTCATTCCTTTTTGTCCTGGCCACAGTAGTCTCGGATAGTTGCCTTTTTGTCTAGTTAAGACAAGATATTCCTGAACCATTTTATACATTTCTTGTCCCAAATCTGACATCACTCAATTCTCCAGCGTTCCAGTTTAAAGAGGCCCATAATCTCATCAAAATTGTAGAGCCAAGTATGGTGGTACATGCCCGTAATCCCAGAGGCTGAGGCAGGAGGATCATCACGAGTTCAAGGCCAGCCTGGGCTACAAAGTGAGCTCAAGGCCAGCCTGAACTGCATAGTGAGTCCCTGTCTCAAAAAGACAAAAAACAAATTGTGATGTTATGAAATAGGTATATTTGGTCTTCCTTTTCCTGACACACAGCTGCGAAGATCTTTGGAATCCCCAGAGTAAATGAGAGTCTTTCTCGTGCTAATGAGATGAATAGTGGCTGATGTTCCTTACATAGCTTCAGGGTAGGATTTGGTCACTAGGAAGACGGAGGCACAATTGAATTTTCACCCACTTTCAGCTAGGAAAAAGAAGGCCAAAAGGTTAAGCTGATCAATGGCTCATGATTGAACCAATCATGCCTACATCATGAAGCTTCCAATAAACCCCAAAAGGCCAGAGTGCTAGTGGCTTCTGGGTAACTGACTGTGGAGATTCCTGGAAGCTTGTGCTCCTAGAGGAAGCCACTTGTTTATTCCCACAAATGTAGCCCCATGCATTTATTTCATCTGGTGTTCAGCCATATCCTGTGTAATATCTTTTATAATAAGAGAGTAAAAATAAGCGAAGTATTTCCTTGTGCTGGCTGAAAAAAATGTTTTTTGGAACAGGGTCTTACTATGTAGTTCAGACCAGCCTTGAACTCATTATGTAGCCCACGTTGCTAATAAAGATAGTACCACTGAGGCTATGAAACTATTCTCCACTCACCTTAAACTGGGCAATACCTCAGGGCCAACCCACTGAGCTTTGTCCTAAGGCCTACTTCCAAGAGAAAGAGATAAAAAACACAAAGACCCCTGAGCCTGCCCTGGAAAATTTCAAAATTACAAACCAGGATGCATGAGCCCCAAACCTTTCTGTATGATTATAGGCAGCTAAGTTAGATAGAAATGAATAGACAGTCAGATAGGGACAGTTAATGCAGAAGATAAGAACACATAAAACTGCCTTGAGGTGCTTCTCAAGAAGTCAAGGCCTCAAGATAAAGTCACAGTGGCCAGACTCACATGCTTCCCTAAGAATGAGTGAAAACCTGAGATTGTACAATTGTTGGTACCACCCAGAAAAATAAGTCCAGATACGCACCACACACCTGGGAGAGTGATCCGAATGCCTGGACCTATCCTTTCCCAAAACATTCCTGTTTTAGAAATCATAGATAAACCAAGGTCAATGATGTCAACTATACACCCTTGCTACATGCCCCACTTGCCTGTTGGATCAATATTAGCTAAGCAGCTATACTTGTAATCCTCAGGGTTGATTGTAGTTTGACCCACGTTATGACCTTTGTTGTATAAATTACCACTGACAAAGTATCTCAGCGGCAACCCACTTGGGACCCCTCTTGTTTCTCAGGAGCTATTCCTATTCCAACAAACCTTTCCTACTCTTAATCTCCTTTATCCACTGGAAGTCATTCCTCAAGTTCAGGGGACCTCAACTCAGCACATCTAACATCTAGGCAATTGGAAGTAGTATTTCTCCTACATCAGTAATGTAAGAGAAATTTTCTCTAGTAACAATGATACATGAGCTGTGCTAAACCACCCTCCTTTCCCCCTTCCAGGAGTTAAGCTGTTACAATGTGTAGCCGCCCAAGGACAGAGTAAACCAGAGGGCCTGAACTGTCAAGATAAGGACAAACCTCATGACTAAGGAATTTATAAAATATACCTTTCCTGGGCTACTTCTATCCATATTAGGAAACAACCTCTGCCACTAACCCCAGACCTCCACATAGCTATTTCCCCCAATGAATATAAAAGCCCCTTTAAAGTAACCAATGCCATCTGCTTCTGTAACCGCGCTTGCAAAAACCCCTCCTCCCTTTGTTCTAAAGCATATAAGCCCTGCTCGGGCCCAACTCGGGGCTCTCTGTTCCTATGTGTTCAGTGAGCCCCACGCATACCTGGATAATAAAGACCCCTTGCGAATTGCATGAGTGAGTGTCTGTTGGTGTCTTCCTACACGCGGCGGGCATCTGCACCCCCACA
>PVLD010031831.1:0-15319 GCA_004027595.1 Dinomys branickii
TTTTTACGTCTGTCAAGATTTGACTTGTAAAGTTAGGTGCTCCATTATTAGGTGCATAAATGTTTAGGATCGTTACCTCTTCCTCTTGTAGCTTTCCCCTAACTAGTATGTAGTGGCCTTCTTTATCTCTTTTGACTATTTTTGGTTTGAAGTTTACATTGTTTGCAAACATAATAGCTACCCCTGCTTTTTTCTGGGTACCTGTTACATGGAGAATTGTTTTCCAACCTTTAACTTTCAACCTGTGGATTTCTTTTTGAGTAAAATGTGTTTCCTGTATACAGCATATCATTGGATTGTGTTCCTTAATCCACTCTTCCAATCTTTTCCTCTTGACTTTTGAATTGAGGCCATTTACATTAATGGTTATCATGGTTATATGTTGACTTATTCTAGTCATGTTATTTACCTGAAGTTTTCCTTCTTTTGCTGACTGTTTAATTATTTGTTCTGTTTACGGAGTTATTTCTATAGCTATTCTTGGGGTTGTGGTCTCTTTTTTCTTTTGACTTGTGAATTGAGGCCATTTACATTAATGGTTATAATGGTTATATGTTGGCTTATTCTAGTCATGTTATTTACTTGATGTCTTTCTTCGTTTGTTGACTGTTTACTTGCTTGTTCTGTTTAGGGAGTTATTTCTAGTGCTGTTCTTGGAATTGTGGTCTCTTTTTTCTCTGTCTAGAATATTTTTTAGTGCTGTTTGCAATGCTGGTTTGGCACTCATGAAGTTCTTCAGTTGTTCTTTGTCGTGGAAATATTTTATTTCTCCATTGAATTTGAGGGATAGTTTTGCAGGATACATCAGCCTGGGTTGGAAGTTGTTTTGTCTCAGAATCTGTAATATCTCGTTCTAAGCTCTTCTTGATTTCATGGTTTCCGTTGAGAAGTCTGCTGTGATTCTGATGGGTTTTCCTTTATAGGTGATCTGTTTCATTTCTCTAGCAGCTTTTAATATTGTGTTCTTTTGCTGGATATCTGGGATCTTGACTATTATATGCCTGTGTGTGTTTTTCTTTGGGTTATGGATCATTGGGGTTCTATACGCCTCGATTAACTGATCTTCAGTATCTTTTACCTTCTTTGGGAAATTTTCTGCTATTATTTCAGCAAATATTCTTTTTATATCGTTTGTGAGGTCTCCTGCTGTTTCACACAGTCCTATAACTCGAATATTGTTGTTTTGCCTCATCTTTGAGCTGTTGGATTGACTTTTCTTGTGTCTTTGATGATATCATGAGATTCTTCCTTTCACGCTCATAAGCTGCCATGCTGTCTTCAAGTTCTGAAATTCTATCTTCGGTTTCATTTAAACGGTTTTGCATGCTTTCAGTGTAAGTTTTCAAATCCTGGCATTCTCTTTGGACCTGTTTCATTATTGGTAATTCATTCCTAAATTGCTCTTGTAACATTTCCATTTGTTTCCTATTTTCTTCTAGTCTTTTGTCTATTTCTTCTCTATGTGTACCGAACATTTCTTCCATCATTGTTTTCAGCTCGTTTTTTGTCTGAGAGATCATTGCAGGTATGTGGCTTATTTCTGCTTTAAGCTTTTTTATGGCCTGTTGGAGTTATTTCATTTTGGATGCAATCGTTTCATAACTTGCAGATATGTGGCTTCCTGGTTCCCCTGTATCCTCGCATTCAAACCTTGTTGTGGGTGGGGTTGAGTTTTGAGACTGCGTTTTGTTCCTCTGTTTTCCCATTTTTGGATATCAGATTCAAAATATGAAGTTATAAATTCCCCAGGCAGTTCAGCAGGCAAAGGTCTGCTGCAGAAGCTGCTCCAATGATTCCTTCTCTTTGGGAGAATGTCCCTTAAGCTGTCTGGGGAGATTTCCGCTTCTACTCCCTACCTTGAAACCTGGCTGGGGCGCATAAACAGCTCGCTGCCCCAGGGACCTTGCAGGCAGGCCACTCAGGTGTTCCTCCCTGGGTGGAGCTCCTCCCCCCCTCACAAATCCCGTCGGGGCACCTAGGCAGCTCTTCCAACCCGAGGGATCTTGCAGTCAGTAAAGCTGACTGGATGTCACTCGCTGGGCGGAGCTTCTTCCTGACTCAGGATAAACCGGTCAGGGCGCCCAATCAACTCAACCTGCGATCCTGCAGACAGGAATGCCGTTCAGATGTATCTCCCTGGATCGAGCTTCTTCCTGACTCAGAAATCCTGCTGCAGGCCGACTGCAGCTGCCACAGTTCGCGTGGCGCTGGCTGCGGGGGCGGGGCTCTGAGCAGGATCCTGGACCGCTGCCCAGATTGGCGCAGTCTGCCCGAGAAGCGTGTTCTCTGAGTTTACTCTCAAATCTTGGTTACAGCCGCCTCTGAGCCGATCGGGTTCAGGAGCTGGAAGGGTCCGTCCCGCCGCAATCGCTCTCTCGGCTGTACGCGGATTGAGCTGAGCTGCGCCCAAGCGCAGCGCCAATCCCTCGGGCGCCCAGCTCTCAGGATCCGCCCACTTCTCGCCGCGCGGCTTATCCAGCCGGCCCTTTAATGCTCAGGCCATGGAAAGCAACACGCTCAGTTGGAATTTTGCATCCATGGACTGGGCACCCGCGCTCAAAGGATCAGTCTCTGGGAGAGTTTTCCTCTGCCGCTCACCTGGTCACCATCTTCCCGGAAGTCTGCCCTGATATTATTCTAGTTGGGATTTATTACATTAATTTCTTTCCATTAGGCATAAATTAAAAGTATTCATGCGCTGCACCAAAAGGGTATTTAGCCCCTGTGTGGTTAAAATAATATTGAGATGTTTATAATGAAAGAAAGGAGACACTCCATCCAATAACTTCATTTCATTGTACTTGTACTCATTGGGAAGGTTAGTTGGCAGTCTTCTGTGTGTTCATCCAGCCCTGTCACAGGAATTACAGATGACACTCACAACAGACATGATAACCATGTCTGCAGGCAGTATGCACTACTGAGCAAGACAAAGAAATAGACTTTCTTTGTGAGAGATCTACCACATTTTGACAGAAAGACGGAACCATTCTGCCAGCTTCCAACTGCAAATTATTGCTAACAGGCATTGCTAGGATAGATTTCACAATCACTGTGCTTATAGGGCACAAATGGTTGGAGAAAGGCTTCTTTGGCTTCCAAAAGATCATTAAAACAATCACAAAAATAGTACTGAAATTTTTTTATTTATTTATTTTTGTTTTTAGTACTGAAATTTTAAACTAAGAATTAAAAAATACAATGGCATCAGTGTAAAGTTTCCACCAGAAAGCAGGTTTTTGGTTTCCCAATTTGGATTGGTTATGTGGCCAACTGCACTTCTGAGAACCTGAGAGACCCTCTCTGATCTCATCCAATGTCATATTTTGAGGCTTATGTAGTGAACTGAATAATAGAGGGTAAGGTTTCATTGTTACATCTTCATGTACATAAAATAAAGAATCTGAGGAGAAAAACACCCCATTTGAATGTTAGCATTTTTAAGTGAGTTTAGTATACAGGGTAAATTCCCATTACTGTTATGAGACTTTAACCCAAAAAGGTGAAATGTTAAAGAGTTAAGGCTTCCCTGAGGATTTTTATTTTATTTTTTGCTTCTTGGATTTGGTTTGGCCTATTAGAAAATGGGAAATAGAAGCATTCATGACAGATCCAGGAGTGTCTCCCTTGGAGCGAGCCTGATCCCTTTGGCCTAATGTACTCTCTTGGTAAACAGCTACCCATTGTAGGAATATCTATTCCTGCCCTTCCAGGCAGGTCTCAAATCAAATCATTACTTTTTAGTCATTGAACTTTTCTTGTGAACCGGGCCACCTGCTTTCTCACTTCTGTAGATGCCAGTCCTGAGTCACATGAATGGCATCCAGTCTTTCTATGACTGTTTTGCTGTCAGGGACCCTGGAATGTCGGAGTGATATAGTGAGGTGCAATAATTTTGATCTTTAAAAAGAAGGATTTGGTAGACTTGTGCATCTTGTACCTCTAGTGAGCACACAGTCTAGTAGGGCTTACAGGTGCATGCATAATTAACGTGAACATGGTATGACAGAATGATACAGTGGAAATTCATGTAAAGGTGTTCAACATTGTTAATCATTAGGAAAATGCAAATTACCACCTCAATACCAGTGTGGTGTCTTTGTACCTCTTAGAATGTCTCGAATGAACGACTGACCATATTAAGTACTGTCAAGGATGTGGAAGTATTTGTGCTCTCATGTATTAATGGTGGGTATATAAAGTGGCACAATCATTTTATACAACTATCAGTTTCTGGAAGCTACGGTGCTCTTAAATATTTAATCAGAAGCAATGAATGAAAACATATGTCCATGCACAAATTTATTCATAAATTGCTTGCATAGCCTTTTTTTGTATTATCCTAAAGCTGGGACCGACCAAAATGTCAAATGAAAGGATAAAAACGTGGTACTTAATTATTGGATATACCCATATAATGGATTACCTCTGCACAAGACACATGATCAAGTATTCATATGAGCAACAATGTGAATAAGTCTTAAAGTAATTATGCTGAGTTAAAAGAGTCAGACAAAAAATGTAAGGAACTGAGTTTGCCATCTGTGGGAATAGAAAAAAGAAGAAGCATTTTCATTACTTCAGAGACAGAACTGAGGAGGTTTGATAATGACACACTGGCATGAGAAGGCTGTAGGCTCTGAGGGCTGCTCTGGTTTAAGTTTCTCCATGTGAATCATCACCTATTTGGAGACAATGATCACAAGAAATGTGGTGCATACATGTATAAGGAATGATAAGCGTGATGTCTAATGCTGAGCTTTGGATTTACTCCCTGACCCCCACGAAGGAGCAGCCATTAAGTTTTTTGTATTAAGTTTTATACTTCACTATTTGTCTTGGTTACTTTTCTCTCATTGCTGAGACAAAACACCCAATGCCCAAAATTAAGGAAGGAGAGCTTTACTTAGCTCTGTTTGTGGAGGTTTCAGTCCACACGCAGCTGGCTCCACAGCAGAGGGGCACATGGCAGAGGGCAGCTGTTCATAGTGGTGGAAAACAGCAAAAGCAGCAAGAGCAAAATGGGCGGAGCGGCACAGGGAGCAGCCTCTTCCCCCGCCTCATACTGCGTGCGTGCTCCGCGCCCCAGGGCGGGTGCAGCTCTCACCCCCATGATTCCAGCACTGGACCATGAGCCAACCATAAACTCTACAAGCCCACCCCGTGACTGCATGAGGTTTTCGGGGGACATCTAGACACAAACTGCAACACTGTTTAAGGAAAGAAACTTTCATTTTGGTTTTAATTAATAAAAGAAGAAATTTCTAATAAAATGTAGTCATAGAGAAAACAAAGAAGAAAGCAACAATAACAAAAACCGTGATTCCTAAGGCCACCGTCACGGATAAAAGGGAGCAAAGAGTTGAAGACAAGGGGAGAGGGGAGGGAATATGCCCGGATACCTCTAGCCAAAAGCATGTAGAGAGGGGCCGACTTTGTGGGTACCTTGCCTATTGAATGCTTTTGTCACTGCATTGTTGGACGTGTTAGTAACTGGATCCGAATAGTGTAATTAAGCCTCAGATGCTGACGCTAATTGTGGTCAAGGGTGCAGATCCTAGAGATTATGTTTTGATCTTTGCACTTAACAGATGTAACTTTTTTCAGGTATCTGGGACATCAGTTCTCCCTTCTTTTGGTTACTGTACTGATAAAGATGAAAAGAAATGGGCACAGGCAGGATTCAGCAGCGCTTCTAACACGTAGTGAGGGGTCAGTAATGCAATGACCCCTCATCTTCTCCCCCTTTTGTCCTTCTCTGTTACCTTCTGTACCCTTCTCTCTCTCATTGTTGTTATTATTAAGCCTCTGCTATGTTTTGCCATGAAGTGGCTGGGAGAAAGCTGTATTCGTCTGGTCAAGCCTTAGCAAACAAGAACACATCTTACCGGCTTTTATCAGAAGTAAACATCAGTCGCCCGGATTCATTTGACCCGTTCTCCCGGATTGTGTGTTTCCCTGTAGTTTCATTTATCACTCCTTCACATGTTATGAAAAAGACTGTGACTTAGTACTGAAGACCATGGGTGAGTGACAAAATGAAAGAAATGGCGCTTTGGGGTGACTTTGGTCCTCTCCATGCTCCAGTTTGTTTGGTTTAAAGCCAGTAATTTAAATATCTTGTACCTTAGTATCTTCAACTAAACAGAAATGAGTAATAACAGCCATACAGAGCTATTAGAGATGTCTAAGTAGGAAGCATTCAAGTTTTAACACAGAGGAAAGAACTTTAGAGAAAGCTAAGTGGGTTGCATAAGTTAGTGTGTTTCTGTAGATGTGACACTAAGGCACTAAAAACTCAAAACCACACTGAAATTTGTAGAGACAGTTAGGTTTAAAAAATAGTCACTTGACTTTCCTATGAAGTATGCTTCTATTACACTTTATTCCATCTAATAGGAAATAGACCCTACTAGTCCAAATCCCTGGTCACCTTAACTTCACCAGTGATGAATACTTTTCATTTCAGCAGGATTTTTCTTGTTATGTTTCAGGCTTTGGGGATTTGACCCTCCACGATCAGGTCCATCTTCTGGAATGTGCCTGGCTGGAGATCCTGATGATTGGTCTTGTCTGGCGCTCTATGGAGCACCCTGGGAAGCTCCTGTTTGCTCCTAACTTGATCTTGGACAGGTGAGTGTCTTGGCCATGGCTTGGGAGAAGGACATCGTTTCTAATCACTATTTATCCTCAATCTATTTTGTTCTGTACTCCAAGAAGCTTCCAAAAGCTGTACTTGGCGCGATTGCTTTCTGGATGGGTGAATTCAGGTGATACCGTCTGGTCAAGTTCACCAAAAGCTAAGTCTAGCTGTCTGCTATACATCTTTTCACAGGAACTTTATTTTTACTAATACACACATGAAACTATAAGCTGTAATTTTCAAACACTTCCTTCATCCTCTGTTATATAAAAATTGACAAATAGCCTCCTTTTAATTAAAACCTTTATTTTTTGGCGCATGTATATCCAAACAATAGACTTTTCATTTCCTTGTCCAATTTTCCAGTAAAGTGAAAAAATTAGTCACAGAGTTTTGAATGCCATTTCCAATCCCATAAATTCATTTGTGCTTGTAAATACGTTATCCATGTTACTTTCTTTAATGGAGAAGAAGGGCTGCCTTGAGATGTGGGTGCCACTGTTTTCCTTTCACAGTCATTGCTTAGTGGAATTGGATTTAGACATTTACCACTAATGGAGTTGTCACCGGTACCAGCTGCTGTGCTGAGCACTTTGCAGTCATTTTCTCATTTAATTGTCACAGCACTCCCAAGATGCAGGGTCTTTATCACCCACATTTTATGAAGAAGGAAGCCAAGTGTCAGAGACATCCCACCTCTTGAAAAAGACAGAACCTTAGCTGATGGTGGGACTGGGATTTGAATTCAAGGTCTTCCTGCCTCTGGAACACTCTATATGCCTCTCATCCTGGCCACTTCTGTCCCTGTCCTTTCTTTCCTGTGTTCTTCTGCTGCTTGTCGGTTGCTGCAGTAGTTTTCTATTCCCAAGTATAGCTCATCCAGACAGGTACATAGTGATTTCATGGGAAAAAGTCATCTTCGTATTGTTTCTTGCAAACTTATCCCCACTGCCTAGCAATCTGAAGCTGTCAGGTTGCCTGGCACAGCATCCTCGTACAGTGTTGAGCTTCGGAGAGCTGCCTTTCCTCTCCAGGCCCACCCACTAGGTGTTCCACGCACCTGTCAAGCCCCCCTAGAGCACGGTTGCATCCAGATCTAAGGGCAAAAGAGTTGTGCAAGGTGTTACTTGTTGTCTCATCATGTTGTATTAATTTAGCTTTTGAAAAACATTGATGACACTACTCAAGATGCAGCTTTTATTGTCCATGGAATATATTCCAGTGTCCCAGTTTCACAGACTTGTGGAGAAGGGCCGCCAGTCTGGTTCCCTAGACCTGCGCTCACACTCTGCTCTGACGGTCTTTGGAAGCCTCTGCGTGCTCAGTGTGCCTTCACTCGCCTCATGTCCTTCTCATTTTTCCCTTTGTACCTTATGTCTCCTGTTTTCTTTTGCTTCCTCGTTTCCTTCTTTCTTTTCAAATTTATCATTTCTTTAAGAGAAATTCTTGCCTGCCAGTGGTGTGGCTCTGTGGCCAGGTTACACAAAATTTCCAAATGGAATTCTTAGACCACGAATCCCGGATATGGATTGGAGTTTATCTTCTGTGTTGACTTTCAGACATTCGCTTTTGTCCTCATCCACATCCATTTTCTTAGGTTCTCCACTGCTGGTAATAGTCATAAAATCATCGCGTTTTTAATACGAAAGGCCTGTGACATCACCTCACCAGTGAACTCGTTTGGCCGAGAGGAGATGAGGAGCCACTTGTTCCCTCTCTTTTAGCATTATAATAGTTAATCCCTTCATCTCTCTCACAGAAACATGAGTAACTAAAAGTTATCATCTTAATTCCTATTTTCTAAAAGTCTAGGTTAGGAGTTTCTACTGATTTCAGGATTTTTTAACCTCTGCCCTGGTGATGTGCATGGCCAGTCTTCCGTGTAGGGACCATTCTGCACATTTTAGGGTGTTTAGTGGTACCCCTGGACTGTATTTGCCAGGTGTTGTTCCTTCCCCAAGTTATGTCAGACAAGTGTCTGCGGTTATTTCTCACTACTTCCTGTGTGGCAGTGGGTGGCCAGTGGCCAGGTTGTTGCAAACCCAGTGAGAGCCACTTCTCTGGACATTCATGCTTCAGCGTCCTACCAGTTCTTATGACTCATCGACCTCTAGACTCAGTAAGTCTGTTCTTTTTTATTTCCTTTCTATCTTAATGATATCAATATTTCCCTAGATCTTGGAGGTAAAAATGAATGGCATTTAAGTGAACAATGGATTCACCTGCCCCCTCACTAGACTGTCCAGTTAACTGCCAAGTTTTTCTCTGAACTGCTTCCTAATCCAGACCCTCCCCTTGTCTCCATTCTGTAGCCCTAGCATAGGTCCTTGTTTTCTCACAGCTGATGACTTGCTCCATGACCCTGTTCTTTCCTTAGGGCCCACCTACCTTTCTTTCCACTACAGTGACACAGGGACTATTTCCCAAGGCACAGTTGTAATACTGATGCCTTCTGATTCTGCTTCTGCTGGCTTTCTTGGTTCTTTTGAAAGTACGGTGTGGGCTTCTTATCTGGACAGTTATGGCTATCACAAGGGCCACAAAGGCAAGTATCTGCAGAGCCAGTCAGATGATGTAAATGAAGAGGACTCCTGGATGGGAGTCTGAAAGGGAGTGCTGGGGATTGGGTGACCTTTTCCAGGCTAATGACACCTGGCAGCTCAGTTTGACTCAGAGATTTTTTTTATTTTTAAGAGGCAAAAAAATAACAAAATAACAACAATGAAGACAAAAACAAAACAATACACAAACAGTAGAAATGACACAGGATTTCAAAACAAGATGATAGGAATTAACAACGGTTGTTATATTACATATTGTTATCTTCAACAAAGTTGCTCAGATTACCAGATGTAAGAATGCAAGATTGATCAAACAATTAAAGGTAATAACAAGTAATAAAAAATCATTAGAAGTGATACAGAGCTTCATTAAACAAGATGGTAGGAATTCAGCAGTGGTTGTTACATTGCATATTGTTGTCTTCAGATTAGTTGTTCCAATTGCCAGATATAAGCATGCAAAATTGGTCAAGAAAAAAATTAAGCATGAACTATTCCTTTCAATAAACCAATAGACATCAGCAATACATTTATCTCAGCTATCCTTGCATGTATGTATACATGTTTTTAAAATTTTAAAGACAAAATAACAAAAACAAAATAACAAAATAAAGGTATAGACGAAACAACATAAAAACAATAAAAATGACACAGGATTTCAAAACAAGGTGATAGGAAATTAACAATGGTTGTTATATTACATGTTGTTATCTTCAAACTGGTTACTCAGATAACCAGATATAATCATGTAAGATTGATCAAGCAATTACACATTAACTGTTCCTTTCAATAAACGAATAGAAATTAGTAGTGCAATTATCTTAGCTATCTTGTATATATTTTTTCCTTTCCTTCTTTCCTTTTTTTACTCTTTTCCCTCATCCTACTTTTTTCCTCCTATTTGAGCAATTTCTTTCCCTTTCACAATATCTATTATACTCTTAATATTTTATTTACTCTTTCAGGTTCTTATTCTAGGGAGTTTTGAATGCAACTTCATGTTATAAAGTTTTTCTTCCACTTGTTCTGATTGGCCTCCACTTTAGAGTTTCTTGTAAGAAGCTTACCATTGGTTAAGGCTCATTTCAGATGTGACTTTTCCATCAATCTTTCTTTCAGTCTCTCATCTTCTCAGGTAAGAAGTAGGCTTTACTCTGTATAATTTGTCACTGTGTTCAGTTTGTACTTCCCTTGAAGTAATAGATTCATTCTGCTCAACGTGCTTTAGGACTTACATTTCCCATCAGCTCATAAACAGCTCATGGTCCAGAACCAAATCTTGTTTATCCCTGTGCACTGTCCTACAGATTCTTCCTCGATGCCCCATAAATGCTTCTTCATTGCACTAGTCAAGATCGCTCTGGCAGCTTGTGGCAGAGTCAGGGGAGAACCCACATCTTAGGAGAATTTCAGCTATTCTTGTCATCAAACTCATTCACTTTGTGTTCACTGCTACTTATAAATTCCTGATTTATTCTTGTGTAGATTAAGAAGAAATTAACCTCCATCTGTTCTTGTAATATCCATTCTGATTTTGTAAATGCATTTGGCTTGCACTTGGACTTCTGCCTATACTGCACAGAACTGTCACCTAACTATTAAATTCCAAATCATGTAAGCAAAGAAACTTATTTTTTCTATAGGAAGTAAAATCATTAAGATTTTATTACATTTTATTACATGTTAGTCATGATTAAAGTATATAAATAAATATAAATAATGTAAAATATGATGCAGAACATAAAAATATCTGGACTCTTCTAGTCATTAACATGCACCTATAGGTTATTAAATTTCAATTTTATTTAATTACAATTTAGTGCTTAAGGATAGATGTTTTTGATAACATTGATAGATACATAACAGTAAAAAGTATTGTGACCAGCAGGCCATTTGAAATTTTATACATGTGGAAGACGGCTTTTCACTGGTGGCTGAGAACAGAGCGTAAGGTTCCTCTCATCAGGCTTCCAGATGATAAAATTCTGCGAATAATAAATTTCCTTATGATAAAATTTAGCTCTCTGCTTAGCATAG
This sequence comes from Dinomys branickii, assembly GCA_004027595.1. Lineage (NCBI taxonomy): Eukaryota > Metazoa > Chordata > Mammalia > Rodentia > Dinomyidae > Dinomys > Dinomys branickii. The sequence goes on from PVLD010031831.1 coordinate 11,242, forward strand.
TCCTTTTGATCTTTCCACTGCTCCTTTCTCATGACGTTGTAGAAAGCAAACATTTCTAGTAACAAAATACAGATGGACCCGCGTAAGTTCCAAAACTGGATGATTGATTGAGCTGGGGGGAGGTGAAGAGCACTAGCCACTCTCAGGGGTTGTTGTCATTTGCATAGAAATAGGGAAAGAGGAAGCCTGAGGTGCAAGGTAGCTCTGTACCCCATGGGTCACCAGAGCCTCTAACAGGAGACAGAATTTTCTTCTGCAATCCAGTGTGACAAAGAACCAGTTTTCAAATTTCTTTTGCAAATCCAGGCACCTATGTCTTACAAGGCGGGGAGGGTAGACTATGTCCCAGCCTTTCCTTATAATTACTCAGATGTTTGCATTGGCAGCTGAGGTTGGAGATCATGGAAATATAAAACCTCCTGGGTCACCATCCCATAGTTGTGAGCAGAGGACATGTTTCCTATCTTGTGTCTCTCTAGAAAGAATTATTGCTTGATTTACTCCCTGATGACAACCTATGATATCTTGATTCTGGTCCTGTATAACTTCCTGGTAGTCAGATGCTGTCGGCTAATTTTATCCTTGCTGGACTCAGCCTGCCCACAGTTTTTAGCCCTTTCCTGTACCCTGCAGCAGCGAGTTCCAAGCACTTAATGTAGTCATCTCTTCCTGTGAAAACCAAGAAATAAGGATTGTTATAAGTTATAAATAAAGAACCTGGTCATTTCTCTTAGGCCGTGTGTGTGTGTGTGTGTGTGTGTGTGTGTGTGTGGGTGTGTGTGTGTGTTTTATAAGAGGAAAGTTTAAGATAGTATGAACGCCTGTGAAAGGAATCGGGCAATGGAGAAAACTCATTTTCCATTCTAGCACCTAATCCTTTGGTGTGTTTTGGCAGTAGAAAACACAAAATATGCCCTCTGAATCTACTGGGAATGAGTCTTTTCATTCAGCCCTGCTCGAATGCTCAGACTAGAAAAATACAGACTGGAAACAAAAACCAAAGGATTCAGGGTGCTTCTTTCCTTCTGGGGTTCCCCTTGTTTTGCTGGAGTGATGTTTACTATCTTTGGAAAGTGGATATGATGTTAGAGCAAACAGTGAAAATTTCCTGTTCAGTGAGATTATCCGGCATCTAAAGGCCTATCTATTGCTGTTTTATTCGCGCCATCTGTGCTAACACATTCTGAGAAATAGTTGTGGATTTCTCAGTGAAGGCAAAGTACCCTCTTTTGATTTCTATTCATTTTACCTGAGAGAGAGAGGGAGAAAGAGGAGGGGAGAGAGAGAGAGGGAAAGAGACATGGAGAGAGAGGGAGAAAAAAAGAGGTTGATTCCGTTGATTCATGCGTTTGAAAAGCAGAAACTCACTCCACAAGCAGAATATTGCCTCGACCAGGCCTCTGGCCAGAGCGTTGTTGACTTAGCTCTTTCCATGGCTCCTCCATTGGGAGGCTGTGCCTGCAGGAAATAGTATTAGACAACAGAAAGTTCTTTTACTCTTAGGCAAGGAATAGGAATAAGTTCTCTTCCTTAAGAGAAAAACAGGTTGCTGCACCAGAGAGAACATTTTGCCTCTTCTACTAAAAAGCAGATTGTTTTCCAATGATAAATTTGTTTCAAATAGAAAAGAAATCATTTTTAGAAACAAGAGAATTCTCATTTTATATTGTTTATTGTAAATATTTCAGAGAAATATGCAAATAAAAACATGCAAATAAAAATCCCCATGATGCTTTAGTAATGGCTTTTTTTCTCCCTACCACATAAAACCTTATTAAATTCTTTGCAGGTTTTTTACTTAAAAAATCAAGTTTGAAATAGATTGAGTTAATGAATTCAGGATGTAATCTGCCCACATGAACGTTTTGGGAATGAAGAGAAAGTTCTTTTTTTCTGTCCCATTATCTGTATAGCTCCTCAGGAGAAATGCACGGTATGCTCAAGGGGAGACCCCCAAATGAGAGAGAGAGACAGAGAGACAGAGAGAGACACAGAGAGAGAGAGAGGGAGATGTGACTGGACTACTTGATTATTCTATCCCTGTTGAACTTTCCAGAAGTTCTGGGGAGGGACGCACTGTGGCTTTTGCATGCATTTCTTTGTCTCATGCGTACCTGACTTGATCATTACACAAGCCATGAATACACAATACATTGCATTCTACCCCATAAATTATCAGCTGCTAATTTAAAAATAAATTTCAAGACCAAACTCTGTAACCTTTTCCCTCTCTGTCTTATAAACTGGGTGAATAAAGGAAGACAAAGAAAGCCAACATTCATGTAACTTATTTACCGGATGCAGTCCTGTTCTGGGCTATCTTTTACACTGTGTGCTACTCAGTAAGTGAAGAAACAGGTAGGGAAGAGTTTTGCTAGTTTATGTTTTGACCCTGAATCCGTTCATTCTTTGTAGTTCTCAGCTCATAATCATTCAACATGGATATCAATTAATTGATTCCTAAAAGACTTTGGTTTAGTACCTTAAAAAATTCTGGGAATAGAAAATTATAAGACTATAACGGAAAAAAATGGAAGCAAAAGAAGGGAGAAATTAGCCAAAGTCCTATTATTAGTGCTGCTTCTGATACAAGATGAATTAAAATATCTATGTATTGGGCTAAAAGCCAATTGAATTATAAACTTTCAAAATATAAATTGATCACTTATATAATGTATAAATATATACATTAATAAAGATATTAAGCTCAGATATATTTGTATTTTAGGAAAAGTCTATTTGATCAAGACCATTAATCATGAAAGTACTTGAAAAGATTATATCATGCAAATGGTAAAATCAAAACATTTTGATGCAAAATTACTCCTTAAACACAAAAACAAGCAACACCGAATTATAAAACTTGCTAAGCCACAGGTGTTTAAATCCTTAAGAGAATTAAGCATGTAAACAGTAAGGATCTACTGAATATGCAGTTTCTCCAGGGGAACAGGCATAATTTCAACCAAACGATTAATCCTGTGTAGGAGTCTAATTTAACTATTCTTACAAATTTACACACTGCTTTATTTTTTACTTGCCATGTATTAGTAACAATTAAACATCAATCAAACTGATTAATGTATAATCAAAGTAGTATTTTGAAGGCTTAATTTTAAAGCATACTAATATTATTTATTTTTTTTTAAATTTTATTTTAAAGACAAAAGAATGGAGACATATGAAGCAGAAAAGCCATAAACAATACAGAAAATACAAAGTTATATAGAATATAGTAGGGAATTAGCACTGGATGTTGTATTACATAGTTATCTTCACATTAGTTAACACAAAAACATTAAAGGAAATACCAAATTATAGATAAGATAGTAGGGAATTTGCACTGGATGCTGTATAATATAAAGTTGTCTTCATTTCTGCTAGTACAAAAACGACTGAGGAAATACAGAATTATAGAGAACATAGAAGGGAATTAGCTCTGGATGCTGTCCTACATAATGTTACCTTCATCTTTCTTACTCAGGTTACACAGATGATGGCCCTTTTGATCAGTTCGTTTTTTCTCCTCCCTCATCTGCATTGCCCTACCACTCAATCAGTTATTTTCCCTGTGATAATAACTGTACTCCTGGGTTTATCTATATCCTTGGACTCTCACCTTGGGAAGAGATATAGCTGCCTCAGACTATACTATAACATACAGGGGTGTATACAAACTGCCATGGTTGGAGGTGGGAGAGCACATATGCTCACAGCAGACCGCCCGGCTCCACCCTGTCGTTGTGCTATGGGTGGGGGCGGGTCCAGACCATGTGGCTCCAGCATTACCGTTCCCCACCCCTTGCAGCTGGGCAATGGGTCTCCGAAGCTGAAGCTACGAATGGGGAGACGAGGGCGTGGGCCAGGGGTGTGCTTGGGGCGGCAACCTCCTCCCTCTCTATCTCGTCTCCCTCCAACTGCGCCATGTCAGATCTGCGATCCCCTCCTCCAGAGGAGGTTCTGCTTAGACTTTCCGAGGGTTTCACTTCCTATCTCAGATCCCTCCCGAGTTCAGGATATCCACCTCCCTCCTCTCTGTCCTTCACATGTTGCTATATTGCCATGTCTGAGTGGCATT
>PVLD010031832.1:0-15317 GCA_004027595.1 Dinomys branickii
TGTAGTTCAGGTTGGTTTTGAACTATATACTAGCTCAGGCTGGCCTCACACTTATGACAATCCTCCTGCTTCAGCCTCCTGAGTACAGGGATTAAAGGCGTGTGCCACCATGCCCAGCCAAGAAATTTCTTCCTTGATTATATGGCACACATTGCCCAGACAACATAGTTTCCTTTGAGAGGAAATTGACTTTGTCTAGAAGAAATTTCTTCATTCTAGAAGAAATTAGACTTCTCCCTTAGGGCCACAGTTATTCTTTCCCTGGCTCCACCCTCTGGCTATTGAATTTAATCATAAGGATGTTTAATATATGGTATATTCTGGAATCCCAAGGAAGACACAAATCCTTTTGTTTGCCTACAAAGCCCAACCTATGCCATGAAGTAGAATGGCCTGTTGAAGGGTAAAACCATTAATGTAAAGTTCCTGAAGTTTTAGTGTTCAAGAACACTTAAGGAAATCTTCATCTTTGAAAGTGAAAGGACCACAAGATCACTTGTTCCAGTGTGTCTCAAAATTTAATGGACATGAGAATCACCTTGGGAGTTGGATAAACTTTAGATTCTGATATAGTAGAATCTATAGTTGGGCCAGGTATGTATGTGGCCCCACAATTGCACTTCTAGCCAGGCATGGTGATGCATGCCTATAATCCCAGCACTCGGGAAGCAGATGGAGGAGGATGGTCAGCAGTGAGTTCAAAGCCAGCCTGGCCTACAAAGTGGGTTCAAGGCTAGTCTGAACTGCATAGCAAAAAAAAAAAAAAAGAATTTGCATTTGTAATAAACTCCTAGGTCATGTTGATGCTGGTTAGTCTATGCTTAGTCCATTCTTCAAGGACCAAGAGGATCTAAGGCAGTCACAGATAAAGCATCTGCATTTGACCCAGAAAAGTGGTAAGTAGGAGTTCTTAGAACCGTGCATAGCCTAATGGAATATCTGAGCTCTCCCTGGTCAGTTGGAGAGCTCTGGTCTCTGAAAGGCGGGGCTCCCCAGAAGGAGGGGCTAGCCACAGCACAGTGGGTCTGACCTTCCATGGGAGGGTGGGCTTAAGGAAAATCAGGAAAGCATGTGAACATAGGCAATTAACTCTAGCTACCATAAGACAAAAGCTCAACAGAAATACTTGCCTGAATTTCCTGTTGTATACTCACACACCAAGCCATGATTTGAAAAACATTGTTGAATGAATAGAGAAGTCTAGAATGATATAAACCAGAATGTTGAATGAAAGAAATGAAATGAAAACATCTGTTTTTTTTATAGGAACCAGAGATTGAACCCAGTGCCTTTCTGCTGAGCAGCACTCCTAGCCTTTTTTTGTTTTTCATTTTAAGACAGGGTCTCACTCAGTCACTCAATTGCATGGCCAGGCCTGACTTTCAATCCTCCGACCTCAGCCTACTGAGTACTGGAATTACAAGTGTGAGCCACAACATTTAATGTTTTAGCTGTCCTTTTAAGGTCCCATTCAAGTGTTGCCTAAACTTTATCAGGTAGAGCAATGAACAATAAATTATTTCAGAACACTTCAACATTGGTGACTAATTGAGCTTATATAGAAACCACTGCATTAAAAATTATCAAATCATGTTATATGCATGCATGAATATGCTGGTGTGAAACCCATTATTTTGTATAACTAACATGTACTAATTTAAAAGACGTGCCTCGAAATAAAGATATTAAAAATAATAGTTCAGGGCTGTGGGGACAGTTAGTAGTAGAGCACTTGCCTAGCATGTGTGAGGTCCTGGTTTTGATCTCTAGCACAGTTAAAAAAAAGAAAAAAGAGTTCAGATCCTGGTACAGTGGTGTGTACCTGTAGTCCCACATACTCTGTTGGGCTGAGGCAGGAGAATCACTTGACTCCAGCAGTTCAAGGCCATCCTGGACAACATAGCAAGATCCTATCTCCAAAAAGTGAGTTGTAATGCATCGAAATATGAAGTGTTCAGACACATTTGGATCACAGGAAGAAATGAGAAAGCAAAACCTCTTGGGTGCTGCTCAAGAGAGATAGAAGAAAGTGCCTTGAAAACCAGAGTATTGTTTCTTTAAGGTCTAACTTAAGTGGAAACAGACAAGTGAGAGCTGATATGCAAAAGAACAAAATGATTAGGTACTCTAAATAGTTTGCAGAAAGCTGGGATTAAATCAAATCTTGGTTCAAAGAAGAATTGCATACTTGTTCCGAGGCAAAAACATAAAACCAGACAACATGCTCTGAATTATGCCTCTTCCAAGTTTGTTGTGTGACACAAGGCAAACAATTTCATTATTTTAAACCTGCTTTGTGGTGTACAAAACTGGAAGAACAAAAATGACTGGCCACAGTGCCTGAAACATAATAGGCATTCAATAAATCTTGGTGGGCATAGTGGCGCACATCTGTGCTCTCGGCACTTGGGAGGCTGAAGCAAGAGGATCACTGCCAGCCTGAACTACATAGTGAGATTCTGTGTCAAAAAACGCCCAAAAGAACAATAGAAAGCTTGATTGCTGTATGAGAGAAGACTCAGAGAGAAGTAATTTGCCCAAGCTTACACACAGAACCAGGCACCCGAGTTTGAACATGTTAAAGCCATCTTACTTTTAGTTCTTTGGAAATACATAAACTATTCATGGTGCTTGTGGCACATATCTCAAGAATTGTCACTCCTGCTCCGACAGAAATCATTGCACTAACACAGGACTTTTGTTTTGTTTTGTTTTCTTGTGGCTGCACTGCATTTCTCATTTGAAATACTCTTGATATTGAAGTACTTGGTACATAAACATGCATGGTCCGAGGATGAGTGATTCCATTCTTGGCACTGAGATCTGGAAAGTAGAAATGAACTCTTCAATCGTATTGGCTTAACCCATGCTGAGTGTGGTGAAAGAAAAATCTTTTTTCATTTGTTTTCACTTTTTTTTTGAGACAGGGTCTCTCACTATGTAGTTCAGGCTGGCCTTGAACTCACCGCGATCCTTCTGCCTCAGCCTCCAAATCCTCAGCTGGGATTACAGGCCTGTACCACCAGGCCCAACTAACAATTCTCATTTTAAAAGTTTAGTCCTTTACCAATTATCCTGAAAATTTGCTTAATGTAGTCTGATAGACGAAAAAAATAATAGGAGGCATCTGAATGGAGTGTAATGAGGACTAGAATAAAAGCTAAGAGACAAGGGTGCCCTTGGGCGTCTTTCCCTCTCCCTGGACCTTTGTTTTCCCTGGTTGAGAAGTGAGAGGCCTGGGTTACATGGGCTCTAAGAATCCCATCATCTTAGCTTTCTGGCATTCTATAAGCCTTCCCCATACCTACTCAGCTATGTAAGGTATTACTATAGACAGCCAAATTAGAAATTAATATGTAGTCAGAGAAGGAATGGGCCCTCAAAGCAGTCAGCACAGAAAATGAAACACACAAACATTATGGCTGGAGGTGACTCTGGAGAGCTGGGCATGCAAGCCTCCTTAGAGATAAAGAGCAAATTGAGATGATACTGTAATTAACCTGGCATGGTGGCACACACCTGTAATCTCAGCACTTGGAAGGCTGAGGCAGGAGGATCATTGCGAGTTTGAGGCCAGCCTCGGCTACAAAGTGAACTCAAGGCCAGCCTGAACTGCACAGTGAGACCTTGTCTCAAAAGACCAAAAAAGAGAGAGAGAGATTATATTGGTCCAGTGAGCCCAGATAGGCACCAGATGCATATGGATGGCCAGAAATCTGGACCCATCCCTTTCCAGGAATGTTCTTTACATATACCCTGAATACATGACTCATTTACCTGTTGGATCAATATTAGCCAAGAAACTTCACTTCTAATCTTACAGGTAAGTGGTGGTGAACTTCATCCTGCACAGGGCTGTTTGATTCATTGAAAGCTTTAGAAGATTCACCGTCATGGCCATAGGTTGTAGTTTGACCCACGTTGTGATTTTGCTGTATAAAAATACTCCTGACAGCCTCAGCAGGCACCCATTTGGGACCTATCTTGGAGACCCAGGAGCTATTTTTTCCTTATTTCCAATAAAACTCCCCTAATTTCTCCCTTTGGTTTGTGATTTCATTCTTTAATGTTGAGAACACGAACTCAGTACATGTGACATGTACCAGGTTGGGAATTATTTTCCCCAGAACAGGCTGAATGTAAGAGCATGTATATGTGTGGTAGAGTTGGAAAAGGGGAAAAAATTACAGACACTCTGTGAGCTTAGTACAAACACCCAGGAGAAGTGTGTGTAAGATGTGGGATGGAAATTTTGCTAATAAAGACTCTTGTGACTAAGTAGGCCAGGATCAAAACCCAAGCAATCCTACATCACTAAAGCCAGACTTCTCTATGCTGTATGGTGGAAAATCTACCAAGGGTTGGAGATAAACAAGACGTAAGACGACTACAAATCAAATTTTCCCTTTTAAGTTTGGTTTTGTTTTCATTTTAATGTATTCAGCAGGCTAGACATAAGCTTTTAACTGCTTTTCTACTGGCATGTAGGGACAAGCAGCTACAAAAAATACTATTTCACTCTTAAATTTTCTTGATTTTTGGCACACAATTGGATGATAAAATCTACACCTCAGAAGGTATGTGCTGTTAAAAGAGTCAACATATACACATATTGTATTGCCTTCTACTTACTACAAACTTCATCCAGATCAGAACATTTGCTCTAATCTGGCTTTTTAGTTATGAACAATGGGAAATTACCACTTTTTTTAACTTTAAAACAAGAGCTCACAAAAGCTGATTTGTGCTTACCCTGATGTTCTGTCACATTCATTCTAGTCAGGCAACCAAGATATACGACATCAGATGCTTAAACACGTTTTTCTGTTTTTTGCAGTAAGTTCCCGAGGCATAAGAAACAGCTATGGGAGTGCCTCTAGGCGGAAGATAAAGGAGGTTACAGCTTGGGGAAGTGGTAATTAGAGCCAATTACAACTTGACTTATCTGCTTTGTCATTAAAATACCTGCCAGAGCTTTCATTTTTCTAAACAGAGGAAAAGAAAAGGTATAGCTTAGTGGAAGAACGGGTTAGCCAAAGGGAAGGGATTTCTTGGGCTATTCACAAACTTACCCGGGTAACTTTAGACATGCACACATTGCCTTTCGGCTTTACACAGCTTTGCTCAGTTGAACTCTAGGCACTGAAAGAGACCTGGGAAATTATCTGCTCCAGGCTCCTGCCTTCTAGTGCCTTCTACGGCTCCTGTTTTCCAATGAAAAATGAAAACCCCAGAGAACTTAGCTAGTGTATGTCTTCTGCCCCTTAAGTGCAATGCATTGGATTTTGGTCTCATTTAGCTTAACTATCATGTAGAAAATGTAATTATTGTCACACACCTCAGGCTGTGTGCAGGTTCACACATAATAACCACAAAGTAGTTTGAAAACACTAAGGGAAACTTATACTGTACAGTATTACCAACAGAGATACTAGCACTTTGAATGGATTGTTCTGGAGAAAAAGTAACAGGAATTGGTGTAGATCGTTGAAGAACTGGCTTAAAGAGAATTTTACTCAGACGGATCAGGTTCTTTCTGCAAGTAAACATGAGAGCACAATGAGGAGCAACAGCAAAGAGCAAGAATGTGTCATGGTGAAATTGGGTGCATAAAGTCAGAAGCACCGAATAAAGTTGGGCTCCCTATGGGAAGAGTAAAGGGAGATAACAGGTCCTGCCAAATACCATTTATAAAGCTCACTGTCCTATAAAATCTCCAATGATATTTTTCCTTGTCCTTCAAATTGCCTGTAGTGTTGTCACTGAAGCCAGAGTCATTATCTGTGTTGTGTGTCCTTTCTCTACCTATTGAAATTACTTCAGCCCAAATCACCATGTTTACTTGCTACTTGGGAGACATTAGGCTCACAAATTGTTACCATCCACTGAATTACTCCTTCAGGATGGACCATCAGTCCATTCCAGTCTTGGCTCTTTCCTCATCCTTCTCCACTTTTATTCCTTCTCTTTCGATACCTTCTTCTCATATACCTGAAATAAACCCCATCCTTACATCTGAAAAGCCATTTCTCTTCACCGCTCTCGAAAACCAACACCCGTTTAATGTGAAAACACAGGGCTGAGCCTATTTAATAGGCAGAAGTCTCTTGGTAGTCATGTGATATATTTAGCTATGATTATAGCTAAGCTCCCTCCTCCTTCCATGTTTCCAGCAGCAAGAGGATATATAAGGGCAGAATGTTCAGGAGCAGAATATAGAGTCATGTTGCTGGGTTAACTGCCTGTGATCAGCTCTGAGTATGAAAGTGGGCCTGCCTACACAATCTTATAATTTGCTTCATCCCTTCCATTAAGGTTCTATCCTTATAACCTTTAATGAAGGCCTCAGTATTTATTCTCCTTTCCTTGGTGAAGATATGCGTGCGGTTGTCAGTATCAAAACAATCCCCACAATGAAAGGAGAACAGGTGATTCCCTTAGCTTAGCAGAACACTGGTGACAGAAAGGTTATTCCAAAGAGATGGGTAGTAGTATACAGTGTATCATAAGGGGATTTTATGGCAGCATGCACTGTGGAGAATAAAACTCTTACAGTTGGGGTGCCATCCTATTATTAAATCCAACACTAGTGACAGGAGTGTCTGGTTACTTGGTGGGCACTTTGCATAGACACAGTATATACTTGGATTTTTTTTTATTTACCCCCTATCTATAAATAGTGTTGCACAGATGAAAGAATTTCGGAAACTTGGTCACACCTTTGGACTGGCTTATAGACTTTTGAAGTGGGACATAGTTTTTAGCAAAATTAATCTATGAAGGATTGAGCAATTTTATTGTAAGAGTAAATATCTACATGATATCCTCAAGGGAAACAGCGATTATTAGGACAGATAAATTACTTCTAAAGTTTTGCTTGGAGTACATAAATAAGAATCTGATTTTATGAGAAAAGAGGGGAAATGAGCATAATTAGAAGTTTACATAATATTCAGCTTTTTTGAGGCCAGGTATTATGTTTTTCATGTATCTGCTATGGCTTCTAATGGCAAGTAGTTTTTGTATCAAGTATGAGATGATAGCTCTGTCTGACTTGAATACGGCTGTTAGGAAGCAGGAAATGGTGCTGAACTGCATACAGACAACCAAAACGAACACAAACACACATAGACTTCCTGGTACTTAAATTCTTTTTGAGGTTAGAGATCTCCTTTTACAGAATTGAGTATACAACAGATTCAAAAATCAAACTTCCTCACTTGCCAGTATTAAATAACTAAATGTGAAAAAGAACCACCATTTAATAGGACATCAAAAGCTATACATTTTTCTATGAAACAATATGTGCACAGATTTTCAAAGCTGTGAAAATGCAATAAAGAGCACAACACATTTTGGTCACTTTATTAAATGACATTAAATAGTTTAAGTTTCAACTACTAAACAGCACTTTGAATGGTGAGAACACAGATAGTATATTGTCATACTTGAATGCTTTTCTTTAAAAACACAATTCCAGTCCTTATATATATTACAAAACAGCCTTAAAGGAAGAAGTGACATCTTTTCTACAGTACTTAAGATACTAAATACAGAACTGAAAAGCAGTCTAACAGAAACAAAGGCAAGTCTTCACAGCTGTATGATTTCAGCAGCCAAAGCCGGATGATGGACTGAAACATTACTATACAACTGGGACGAAACAGATACAAGATCACAATACTAAGCAAAACCGCTTTACACCCAAAGAAATAAAACAGGTTACAAAAAGTGGAGAATTTAGCAGGCAAAACTGTATTACAAGCAACATTTTAAATCATCCTTTTTAAGCCATTGCAACTATTTAAAACATCTAAAACAAATATAAAAATGAGCTTTTTAGTATTTTACTGATGTGATTTTTATCTTAAGTATTTGTTAAAATTTGTTGCTATACTCAAAGTACATATTATGTAGCTAAAATGTCAAGTGAGAAGAGTGTATGCAAAGTGGTCCAAGTTTTATTTCAAACTCTGATTTCCTATTAATCCTCCTATGTATATTATATTTTAAGTCACATCTTCATCCAAGGTGAAAAAGATTTAAAAGGTTGCCTAACATTTTTACATCTATGTCTCTGAATTAGTAATTAGAGACCATGTTGAAAATTCCCAGGTCTAGTAAATCAGGTTTAAAGTATTCTGGACTTGCAGAATACCAACTGATAACAGTTCTCCAGAGTGTACTGCTTTCGAATATTTATCTTATAAATCTTGTCTTTTTCATTTTTTCTAAAGTAAACATGTCTGCCTCCCACCCCAATTAAATAAATCTGATTATATGGCTGGCATAATATCCAAATACACGGAATTTGTTAGTGATATTTTACCACGGGAAAGTGGGGGGTGGACCCACCAACCTCATAAATTATGTATCATAAACCTAGTGTTCTTGGATATTTTACCACTAGTTCTTCCAAGATAAAAATGGAAATCTCTTTATTATCCAAAAAACTCAAAACAGTTCTAGCTAATGCTAAACTCATTCTAATCCAGTGATACCTAGAGTAAATCCTCCACCCAGCTTTCTTTTTACAGGAATTTCTTAGCTTTTCTACTATTACATCACCATCTCAAAAATGGTTTTACCATGTTGACTCCCATAGTCAAAAACAACCTTTTACTTTAAGAAACTCAAGCAACCAAATTGAACGCAAAATTATAGTTCATTTTTACACACCTGGATTATGAAAAAGAAATGTAATGATTTTTAGTAAAACCTCAAAAAAGGGTGTTAGATAAAGTAATTTGGATCATAAAATTGCTTCAGATCTAAACTGGGGGGGTCAAACTTTAAAACAATCAAAGAAAAACATAAGAAAATGGGGAAAGAACATGGTAATGAGAAAAAAGAAGCCAGTGACCCTTATCTTTAAGAGGAATTATTTCACAATACTGACAGTACTGGGAATTGTTAAAGCACATTCCTCATGTGAACTTAAAGTCAGCAACAGTTCTGCCATTTTGATGTTGTTTATAAAACAGGGTGTGAACCTAACGACTTCAATAGAAACCTCCTAAAATGCTAGAACTTGGTTTTCTCAGTCCGCATCCCACTGCCAGCAACAGGATGAAGCACTAGCAACTGGCACCATGCAGTTAAAACATGTGCTTTATATCAGTGCCAGGAGAGAGAAAAGATAATCCACAGCCCTGAAATTTCCCCAGTAATTATTTCAGCATGTATAACTGAAAATAAAAAATGGCAGACTAAAGAAGAAAAAGGAATTCTCTTCTTAGGCTGTACTTAAGGCTGTTTATACAATGCTAAGATAACTGCAAGACTCCTCCAACTTTAGAGCAGTAGTATTTAAGAATATTGCACACGATTCTGTGTCAAAGATAACCCTTAGTTTCTGACTTTCAATCATAAGAGACGATATAGCAGTCCAGTTTCAGACTTCAGTCAAAAGAACATTAAGACTGTCTCACTCTAATCAAGAAATGGATTAAGTACAAAAGTATTTCATAAATTGAGGAATCAACTCTAAGAACTCAGCTGTGTATTTTTATATGTAAAGAATGGATATATAAATCTTTATTCTTTCCTAAATCCATTAATTTTATGACAATTTCACGGTTGCTAAAAGCAGGCATAAAAATTTAGAGAGGAAATCTGAGCTGTTACTGTTATGGAAGGACTTGTTTTCACTGAAAACAATTTGAAATATCTTCTGTACTCAATGTGTGTAAGAAGATTCTAGGCAACATCACTGACAAATGTCAGGAAGAAATGATATGCCCTATTTTAAAAAAATTTAAAACTAATATGGAAGATTGGCATTTAAAGGGGACCAAACTATTTATACAGTTGAGTTCTGTTAAGTCATTGATTCCTAAAAAAATAAAAGATCTTTCTATGATTTTAACAATCCTTTTAAGCTTTTAGTGCAAAATCACATCGATTTCCCTTGGGAAGGTCCTGGATTTTTGCTTCTCATTGGGGGTGGTGCACGCTGCAATGGCGGTGGCTGCAGACCACCTGCCACTGACTGATACATTCCTCTCATATCAATCTGCTGGTAGTTAGAAGGATTCATGATTAAATTTGGAGGCTTTGGCATCATGAGGTGACCCAGTGTCGCTTGTTGGTAAGTCATTTGTTGCTGTTGCTGCTGATTGTACTGCTGCTGGAGCCTTCTGTTCATAAGTATTCTCTGAACACAGCTGATTAACTATAGAAAGAAAAGGGAGCTGTTACAAGTGCATGACCTGTCTCAAAGCGGCAAGTATCAAGTTTTGAGTTAAAATCAATTTGTTAAGGGGGTACCATACCAAAAGGAAAACATATTATTGTTATCACCATTACTAATTTGATGGCATTCACAGGACCATTACTGTAGAAACCAGTTAGTAACACCATTTAGGGCTAAATTCTCTTAATGACTTGACTATTGTATTGCAAGCAGCATTTAGGTCAGTTGCCATAGTAACCCATCCTGCACTGTGATTAGTCTCAAGTATTAGTTACAGCACTTTCTATTAAGTCTCCTTTCTTTCTCATTCTTTTGACTATTTCACATGATGACAGACAAACATTTTAGTGACAAATACCAGAGGTAAAAAGCACTTGTAGTAGGAATAATTCCTACCTAGAATGTCTCAAATTTCTTAAGATAATTTAAAACCACACAATTCTGCCATGCTTTCTAAGTAAAATTCATGCCATGGAAATTGATTCCCTGGAGTCAAGAACTGAAATTTCCCAGTCCAAGGCAGATGGCTGACAAATGACTGTACTGGGAAAGATGACCAAGGATCCCAGAATATGCTAGCCTTGGGGAGAATTATATAATTTAGTAGGAATTTGTGTTATATACCACCAAGAGCTCTACTTCTTACTTTCCAATTAAATATACTGAAAAGTATACTTTTTAGAAACTTTAAAAATAGTAAAGGTGATAAGAGTCTGGTAAATGTTCTGTTTAGATATCCAGAATATATGAAAAATGAAATGATATGCAATAGATCCTATGCAAACTTCAAGAAGATCCACTTAGGAAGTTGCTGTTCCTTTGTTACAAATGCACCATTTTTTCAACTATTCTTCTAGAATAATCAATGACCATCCATTCCTCCATAGGAATAGTTATTGACATAAAAAAATCACATGACCTATTGTTAATTAGAACACCTAAAGAGAGAATTCTTACCATCTGTTGTTTCGTCAATACATCATTGTAAATTGCTTCTCTGCGTTTAACATCAAGCTCCTGGCTGGCTTGTCTACTTAATGCTAACGCTTGTACTTGGGCCTCTGAGAGATTCATGTTTTCCTTCCACTAAAAGAAAAATTTTATATTTATTATTATACAATTGAGGAAAAATAATTAAGGTAATTAAAGATATTCACAACCTTATAATACCCTCCTGCTTCATTCTTCTTTTTGAGTTCCATATTGGGAATTGAACCCAGGGCCTTTGCACTAAGCTACATCTCCAACCCTTTTTATTATTTTTTATTTCAAGACAAGGTCTCCCTAAGTCTCCAAGTTGCCCAAGCTTGAATTTGTGATCTTCCTGCCTTAGTCTCCCAGAGGGCTGTGATTACAGGAATGTACCAGCATGCCTGCCTTTCCTTGATTCATTTCTGAAGAAAAGAGTGATATAAAAGCAGGGTACTAAGTTGTCCACTGGCACAGGCTGGCTATCTTCTAGAATGAATAACTACTGTATCCAGATTTAATTTGTGTGGCTAGTACTTAACATGTGTTTATACAAACAATATATACATTTTATGTTTGATTTCTTAAGTTTCAGAATTTTACCCATTTCTCTTTTTACCAACATGTATGTAATATGCTGGATTACACTTTGGGACTATTGTCCAGTTTACTAGTGTTTTACTATTGCAAATCAAGTTATAGGAATTAAACTCACTTCCTCACAGATCTGGTGAACAAATAATTAAAAATTAAACAAATGAGTAATAAATTAGAGGCTCAAATAATACAACTGTAAGTTGGCTTACTATAGCTGAAATTATATCTTCAAGAGGCTGAATCCTCACTGCTGTCACACTATTGGTTGCTTCCACAACTTTTTCTCTTCCTTGATTAATGAGGTCCTAGAAAAATATAAGAAATAGGTTATATAGGGAAGAAAGACAGCATAGTTTTAAAGCACAGGGATCCTTTCTCTTGCCAATTTATATATATCACTTGGTTTTAAAACTAAATAATTGAGAGCAGCAAAATTCAGCATCAGTAAAGTGGGCTAAAAACTCATCAATGTCAATAGGATCTTGTTAGGAAGATGAAAATTTGGGTTTTATTGCACCAGTAGTTTAATGATTTAAATGAAGAATATATAAAAAAGGAAACCAGAGATTTAATTATTAATTTATTCAAATAAAAGCCCAATCTTTCCTGTTCATAATTGATTCTACTTTTAAATCACTTATTTCATAATACTTGGCTTTATGTACTTAATGGTACATGTAGTTACAGTGTATTAGAATGTAACTTAATGCAGGTACTCTAATTTCAATCACTATGCAGTTTGTTCATTCCAAAAAATTTATAATGAAGAAAGTGCTATTTTCCCCTAGCCATTCAGCTGCCTTCTGGTTCCTTAATTAAAATAATTCAAACTGCAATAATTCAAGGACTGATTTCCTTGGGCTCTGAACAAACTGCATTTTACTTTATTATGTTGGTTTCAAAAGGTCAACAAATAAAAGAAGTTTCTTGGTCTATTCACAGGTAATCTTTGGAGGATGGATATTTCTACTAGGGAACCTTTTGTCAAAAACAAGTCACTTGAATTTGCCTTTAATTCATGTTAAACTACATTTGTGCTTCGCAACCTACCTCCAGCTGTTGATTACTCATTGCTGACAGGGCTCCCAAATTGAAAGGAATATAAGGAGTTTGAGAGTTGAAAGTGACAGGGGGTAAATTGGTCCCAGTTGGTATGTTGAAACGCATGGTCAGTCCCTAAAAACAAAAAAATTATGCACTTTTCACATTGTGATTTAAAACTTGAAATTCTACATCACCTACTGCTTTGGAAAAGAATCTATGTTCTCAGATCTAGGACATTATTAACAGTCTTCCACACACAAAGAAACACCCTTTTCACCTGAAACCAAGATCTTATTACACGGAAAGCTTTAACCCCTAAAGGTGTATTTTTTCTGGTAATTCCCATAGAATGAGGCAACTGAATTCTGATGAGACTTCTAACATCACATTAACATTAAAGAAATTTTGTACAATGAGCTAGGAGTTTAAAAAGGATTCAGGTATTAGGATAAGGTTTCCCCTGCTCAGGCACATTTTTTGCTCAAGTGAGTTGGTGTTTAAAACAGATATAGAATTATTTTAAATAAAGTTGCTGCTGGAGATTGACATTAATGTCCAATAATAAAATATTTGTGTTCTGCTGTTCAGCCAAAATTCAGACTTCATGGAATACATGCTAACACAGTTCCTACCTCCAAACTCTTAAGCTCCTGCATGTTTGAGAATATATACAGTAAGGATGTGGATAAGAATCAAATAACTAAATATATAGCTTCCCACTTAACTCTCAAGTCAGCCAGTGTTAATCCGGAATGTGCATTCTCTGCATGTAAGACATTACCTTCTTCTGTGCTTTCCTCCTACTCTATGGTCAAATGTAGCCAAACCGTCTACACTGATTCTTATAGCCGGGCAATTAATACCTGAAGACCCACTGTATTATCATCCATTTCAAATGCGTCCTTTTCTTCCTCACTGCTTTCAAATGATGAAAATAAAAATCAAAAGGCTTTTCTTGTTTTAAGATGGGGTCTTAGTGTACTGCCCAAGCTGGTACTGAATTCTGGGATCAAGCAAATGTCCTGCCTCAGCCTCTTGAGTAGCTGGGACTATAGGTTCATGTAACCACACTGGTCAAAAAAATACTATTAAATGAGCTACCTTCTTTTCTGCTTCATATTCTGCCCAAGCTGCTTTTCTTTCTTCTTCAGTTAACTCTTCTTCTTCTTTGTGGTCCAAAAGAGAGTCATGTTCATGGTATCCTACAATGTGCTCTTTATGTATCTGAAGAAGTTCTGCAAGTATAGTATCCTGTTTAGAGGGGTTGAAATGCAAGAGAATTATTTTCACTCTCTGAATCATGTCTCCATAAATCTGTGGTTAACTGTTAAACTAGAAGCTAATTGCTTTGCATATTTCTAAATACATAAACTATAGAGAAAAAGTCACAAACATACAATATTACATTGTTTTATTTTTGAGAAATTAAATTCACATTTAATCTGCATCTACAAATGCTTAATGCATGCACAAGCAAAGCCCACACTTGAACTAATTTTGTTGATACAGCTGTGACTGAGAATTCATAACAATTCATTTTTATGTGAATATATACATTTCCTTTGTTGAAAACAGTAAACATTAAAGGATCGTTCAAGCGGTACATTATGGCTCATACCTGGAACCCCAGAATTTAGCAAGGCTGAGACTGGAGGATTGCAAGCTGGAGTCCCACCTGGTCAGCTCAGTGAGACCCTTTGTGAGATACAGCTCAGTGGTAGAACATTCCTATGTTCAGTCCCTAAATACTGCTTAAAAATACATAAATGGCAATGCTGACAGATTTACTGCCTTGGAGAGTTAAACACTTCAGTGTTTAAATCTGCCACCTCAAAGCTAACTTTTCTGGCCCATGACACAACACACTAAACAGATTTAGATGTCCACATCAATCTCCAAAATACAGTTCCTGCCCAGGTAGGCAGAGAGATATGCCAGTCTACATGAATCCGCTCCATTATAAAGATAATGCTTCCTGGGGCTGGGGTGTAACTTAATAGTGGAGAACTTGCGTAGCATGGACAAGGCTCTGGGTATCATCCTCAGAACAACAACAAAAAGTTCATGCTTCCTTAGATGGATGACGCCCCTGTCCATCTCCTAAAATATGACTAAAGAGGGACACAATGATAAAGCCATCTGTTCTACAATACACTAAATAAATTACAAGACAAATATTCTGTGGACAGTCCCTGATTTTATTTCTGCTGGGCAAAGAGTGATATTTTTTTTTGACACAAGGTTTTTCTATGTAGCCCAAGCTGGCCTGGAACTCATGGCAATCCTTCTGCCTCAGCCTCCCCAGTGCTGGGATAACAGGTATGTACCATCATACCTGGTTGATAACCTTAGCCATAGTCAATGTCAGTTAAGTTCTCTAAGAAAGCTATATAAGCAAAAGATCAAGAAAACTATGTAGTAGGAACCTTTTTTCTTTTTGTCTTTTTGAGACAGGGTCTCACTATGCAATTCAGGCTGGCCTTGAGCTCACTTTGTAGCCCAGGCTAGCCTC
>PVLD010031833.1:0-15318 GCA_004027595.1 Dinomys branickii
CATGAGCCATGATGGTGAGAAACAGCAGCTCAACAAACACAAAGAAAACCACTAGGAAGACCTGAGCTATACATCCTGCCTTGGAAATGGAGCTGCTGCCCAGCAGGGAGTTAAAGCAGGAATTAGGGACCGTGACAGAAATGTAGCATGAGTCCAGGATGGACAGGTTTCTGAGGAAGAAGTACATGGGCCTGTGAAGGCTCTGGTCAAGAGAGGTGACCACAGCAATGACAAGGTTTCCCATTGTGGTCACCAGATAAATCAGAGAGAAGAACACGGCATAGAAAACCTGTACATCCCGCAGGTCAGAAATCTCCATGAGGAGAAATTCCATCATCGTGGTGGAGTTGGACATCTGGGGTCAATGTTGCTTGTACCTGGGAAGAAAAGGCAGAAGTGCTGAACCCATGAAGAATTGCAGTGTGGAAAAATTATTAGTAACTATTAAACTTTGGACTCTGGATTACAGGCGTGTTTGGGGCCTGGCTCTCCTACTACTTTAGAGTGATTCTCCACTAGTCTGAATGATACTATCTTTCAACAGGAGCATCAATTTATTGTCCTTGTTGCCATGTGTATGTTGTCTTCCTGCATTGAAGTTTATGCAAGCTAGTTTCTTCCCAGGGGCAGTTAATATTAAGTAAGTTGCTATGTCACTAAAACAATCTTGTTATTAGTTTTTTCCTGTCTAATGTTGGGTGTAAAGTTGTAAATTGTTCACAGTCATTACAACAACATCGCTTGACATTATTAATAAAGAAAAAAAACAATTCTTATGTTCTAGTTCTTTTTAATAAGAAAAAATACAAAAATGTGCAATGTTAAGACCATAGTTTATCTCATTCAAAATGCAAGACTTCATCATAGAGTGAAAACAAGCTCACTCTCCCTCTCTCTCTCCCTCTCTCTCTCTCCTCTCTCTCTTCCTCGCTCGCTCGCTCTCTTTCTCTCTACAATTTTAACCTAGAACTTAGGGCACATTGCGTGCTAGGGACTTGCTTCACCGCTGGAATAGTATTTCCCAGGAATAAAAGTGGTGGTGACTGACCAGTGTTTGCTACTTAACCTCCAGTACAGTTCAAGTCTGTTTCCTGAAAGGGTACTGCTGTTAGCATGGCTGTCATCATAACTCTGTACCTCACAAGTCTATATTCTTGCTCCCTTTGGTTTAGGACCGAAATCTGAAATTTTCTGTGAAGTAACTGTGGCTTGTCCAAAAAGAAAAAACAGCATACACTAACCACCCCAAATTTATGCAAAACACAATGAGGGAAGATGTCTGGATATATAGAGTTAGATCAGGGGCTATCGATGTTTGGACATAATTTGCAAAGAGACAACCTTTTAGCTTGCTATTGAGAATGAGTGATGATTTTAGGGCATTAAATAATCCCAGTGTACCAAATTAAAGAAACACGCACGTTTTTCTCTTGAAAAGTAAAATATCGTGGTAATTTCTCAAAATATAGATGGTTAAAATTTACATTTTCACAAGGAAAGCACATCGAAGCATTCTCTGAATTAATTAGTGAGACACCATCAAGTAGTCTTCTGCTTCTACACAATTCATTGGAACATGTCACACGGTTAGCTTCATCGAAGTGCGTCGTCCACCTGGACAGGCGGGTGCGAACTGCAATTCTCCTCCTCTTGCGTTTAATGCTCCAGAAGTCCACAGGCACTCGGTGCAAGAGCGCCACCTCGAGTCATTGCACATAAAGCAATCTGCCAAAATCTTCGCGTGTCTCAAAGTTGCTGCCGTGAATATTTGAGACATTGATCTATTTCTTCCTTTTTTTAGTTTCTAAACTTTACTCTTTTTATGTCTTTTCTATTTCAAAGGGGGAAAAATAACACAAAATTTCAGACAAGATAATAGGAGGGTAACAATGGTTAATACATTGCATATAGTTATCTTTAAACTAGTTACTCAGAGTATAAGATATTGGCATTTAATTGTCCAAACAATATTAGCACAAACCATTGTTGTCAATGAACTAGGAGAAATTAGCAATTAATTGGAAATCAGTTACTATCTTCACTAAAATATAGTTTATATCTATAGATATAGATATAGTATTTCTCTTCGTTTTCTTAAAAGTGTGGCTCTCTATACGACAGAAAACCTACTTCCTAAAGCATATTGTTTTTCATTTAAAACATTTCATTTTCCCTTTGTCTACTACTGCAAAGTATTATGGCCAAGTGTTTTGACTGACCCAGTGATACTAAGGTATGTAACACACTGTTATTATGAGCAAACATTTCCAAAGCTATTAGCCAATTAAAATGACAGACACTTTATGTAAAACCTAATTAACTGATAATGTGGTATAATAGGTATACTAGGCCTTAGAAAGTAATACTAATCCCCCATTTTAAAATCACTGAATTTTATGTTTAAAATATTAAATCCCTTCATGTGTCAACTGCAACATCATTATGTGCATAAACTAAATTGTTCCCCCTAGGTAATAATTTACTCTCTTGCTTTTGTTGAAATGAACTGAAAAGCATTTTTTTTTCATGTAGCATAATCAAATTAACCTTGTCCTCTGGTCTCAAAAGGAACTACAACTCCTTTAATAGAATATATATACAAAATGCACGTCTTTTGCAACAGTATGAAATGATTTACTCATTTTAAATTGGAGAGTTTTTAAAAATTAAAGTGCATTAAACATCATGTCAATTAAATTCAACATGGCATAACCTGTATACATATTTATTTATTATGTTATTCGTCAAATTATTATTATCTAACATATCTCAGAATAGGCTCAGCTAAGATAAAATGACTAATGTGTAAGACATATATATATGCTCCTTTTGAGCAGTTTCTTTCCCTTTCACAATATCTATTGTACCTTTTGGATTTTATTTATTCCTTCAGTTTCTCAAACTAGAGAGATAGTATGATGTTGACACACATGAGCCTGGTTTACTTCTGTTATGAGTATGGTCTGTAGTTGCAACTATTTACCTATAAAAGCCTTGATTTTATCTTTATAGCTAAGTAGTACTCCATTTTATAAAAATACTTTTTCTTTACCCATTCCTCGGTTGATGGGAATTTGCTTTTCCAAGACTTAGCTACTGCATATTTATAGCAGCAGAATTTGTAACAGCACAAGCAGCACTTTTAAAAAAAGATTCTTGGAAGAATTAAATTATAAAATATTATAATTTATGTATTTTTATTACATTTATATCTCTTTAATTTTCTCTTAAACAGTAACTTTCCTTCTAAGGGGAAGTCATAGTTTCAGTCTTCTAATTAAATTTCTCAGACATTTACATAAAAAGAATAAGAGTTTTCTGGTTTTTAAATTTCTGAGTTAATAGTGACTACATATAGCTGCTCAGTTTGGAATCCCCTCACCCACCTGCCCTGCCACAGTCTTTGAAATGATGGGCTTCGTAGCACATCTTGACCTATATATGTACACACACACACACACACACACACACACACACACACACACACACATATATTAACTCACAGGAAGAAGCTGAAGTATTTCTGTACATTAGATGTACATTCAGTTTCATTAAATAATTCCTCTGAGTGATGTTTGACTGAAATATCAAATAAATTAGTTTTTATAAGCACTTGCAGAAAGTTTTGTACTTGATTCAAATCATGCTGTCTGTTGAAATAAGGTATTACCGCATTGCAAAGGAGTGAGCATTCTGCATCACATAGAAGGAAGGAGAGAGACAATCTTCGTGATATTTGTAATAATACAATGCACTCACTGTGTCCACACTGTCAACAGACAGCCAGTTCCTGCAGTGGCTCTTTCCCCATGTGCATGCCCAAATGTACATGAACTGGTCTTTCACAGTGATGCCAACTTATCAATGTTTCTTCATTTAACAACTTCAGTAGGAATTTTATAGTCCACCTTCAGCCACGAGGGACAGACTCTTGTGACTGTATGACAATTGTTACATCATGCTGAGTAGTGATTTAGGGGCATTATTTTAAATACTGGCAGAACTCCAAAGACTTAGCCGGAGCTTCATTCAAGAAACTCATTTAACCCAAAAAGAAATTCATAGACTAAAAGTAAAAGGATGGAAAGCAATTCTCAGTGCCACAAGAACCTGGGGAAAAAGCAAAGTTAGCTATTCTACTTGCAGATAATGTGAACTTGAAGTAAAACCTAATCAGTACAATGTCACTTTATACTGATTAAAAGAAAACACCAAGAAGAGATGACAATCCTAAATATTTATGCATCAAACATATATTCACACAATTACATAAAACAAATATAAACTGACATAAAAACAAATAAACACTAGCACAATAGTAGTGGGGGAACTTAATATCCCACTCTCACAGACCGATACATTAACTAGAAAAGAAATCAACACATATTGAATTAAGAAATATTAGATTTTAACCAAGCCTGTGAACAAATGGACTTGGTGGATGTCTACAGAGTGTTGTGCTACAAAACACCAGAATATACATTCTTCTCAGCTGCCCATGGGACATTCTCCAAGATAGATCATATACTAAATAACAAAACATGTTTAAGTAAATATAGAGGAACTGAAATCATCTCATGTGTACTATCTGACCATGGCACAATGAAACTGGAAATCAATGACAAAGGAAACCACAAAAACTATATTCACATACAAAGATTAAACAACACCCTCTGAACAACCAATAGGTCACAGAGGAAATTAAAGAAAATAATTTTAAAATATATACAATTAAACAATAATGATACAACATACTGAAACTTATGGGATGCAATGATAGCAGGCATGGACTCACATATCAGAAAACCAGAATTAACTCAAATAAAAAGTCTAATGTTGAACCTCATATTTCTAGAAACTAGAAGAATAAGTCAAATCCGAAGCTCTATGAGGGAGTAAGTTATAAAGATAAGAGCAGAAATTAATGCAATAGAGATTAAAAACCTACAAAGAATGAATGAATCAAAAAGTTGATTCTTTGAAAGAATAAATTAAATTGATAAACCATGAGGCAATCACATCAAAAAGAGGAAAGAAGAACCACAAATTAAAGCAATTAGGAAAGACTTACAGACAACGTGGTAGGAAATTAACAATGGTTGTTTTATTACATGATATCTTCAAAGTGGTTTCTCAGCAAAACAAATGAGACGTGTAATAACTGACCCTTTCAGTGAAGCGATAGAAGTCAGTAGTACAACTCTGTTAGCTATCCTGTGTGTACATAGGTACATAGAATCCCTTTCATTCTTTTCTCTTCCCTCATCACCGTTGCGCTTACCTTTGAGTAGTTTCCTTTCATTTCACAGTGTCTATCATATCTCTTAATTTTTATTCACTCTTACAGGTTCTTATATTACAGAGGCAATATGTTGCTTACCCAGAGAGGTCTGATTTATTTCACTTATGAGTATGGTCTCTAGTTGTGACGATTTACCCATAAGAGCCTCGAATGTATCTTACTTTTTAGCTGAATAATATTCCATTATATAAAAATATCACAATTTTGTTATCGGTTCTTCAGTCGATGGACATTTGTGTTGCTTCCACAATTTTGCTATGACAAATTGTGCTGCCGCAAACATGGGTGCACACATGTCACTGAGATATGATGTTTTCAGTTCTTCTGGAAAAATACCCAGAATAAGAATAGCTGGACTAAATGGGACCTTCAGACCTAGTTTGCTGAGGAAACTCCAAACAGATTTCCACAGTGGTTTCACCAGTCTGCATTTCCACTAGCAGTGGAGAAGAGCTCCTATTTATCCACAACCTCACCAGCATTTGTATTCTGTGATTTCTTAATGATAGCCTTTCTTATTGGGGTGGGATGAAATCTCAGTGTTGTTTTAATTTGCATGTCTCGAATGACTAATGGTATTGAACACTTTCTGTCCTGTACTTTTTTGCAATTTGTATTTCTTTATCTGAGAATTGTGCATTTATTTCAGATGCCATTTGTGGATGGGTCTTGGAATTTTGGGTGGCTGATGTTTTTAATTCTTTATATGTTCTAGATATAAGACCTTTGTCTGAGGGAAAGTCAGCTACATTTTTTACGCAATTTGTGGGTTTTCTTCTTACTCTGCTGGCAATTGCTTTAGATGTACAGAAACTTTTCAGTAGGATGAGATCCCACTTGTTGATTCTTTGCAGTATTTCCCATGCATTTTGGTTTTTGTTCATGAACTTTCTGCCTATCGTATGTCTTTGAAGTTTTTACCTGCTTTCTCTTCCTATAGACTTAGTATTTCTCTTTTAATATTCAAATCTGTGATCTATTTTGAATTGAGTTTGGTGCATGGTGATAGACATGAATCTATTTTCAGTCTTTGGCAAGTGAGAAGCCAATATTTCCAGAACCATTTATTAAAGAAGCTAACTTTCTTCCAGTGAGTTTGCTTGGCCCCTTTGTCAAAGATTAGGTGACTAAGTGTGTTTGTGGTTGTGGATGTTTCTTCCAGTCTGTTCCATTGATCCTCTGGTCTACTTTTTAGCCACTACCATGTTGATTGTTATTACAACAGATTTGCAGTATAATTTTAGGTCAGGGATTGTGATTCCACCTGACTTGTCTTTGTTGCCCAGGATGGCATTTATTATTCTGGGTCTCTTGTAGCTTCAGATGAACTGTAGGAATATTTTTTCTAGGTCTGTGAGGTATGCTAATGGTAATTTAATGGGAATTACATTGAATCTGTGCAACAATTTTGGTAGTATGATCATTTCCACAATGTTAGTTCTTCCTATGGATGAGCAAGGAATATTTTTCAACTTACTGAAGTCCTCTTCAATTTCTTTATTCAGAGTACTGCAGTTTTAATTCAACAGATCTTTTACTTCTTTTTTTAGATTGATTCCTAAATATTTCAATTTCTTGGATGCTATTGTGAAAGGTGGCTTCCTTAATTTCTCTCTCACTCTGTTGGTTGTTTGTGTACAGGAATGCTGTTGATTTTAGAGTGTTGACTTTGTATCCACCTACATTGCTGAATGTGTTAATTCAGTGAATTTTCTTGTGGAGTTTTTGGGGTCTTCCATGTAGAGTATCATGTCATCTGCAAATAGTGATAACTTTTCTTCTTCCTTTCCTATCCCTTTTCCTTTTATTTCGCTCTCTTGTCTAATTGCTGGCTAAAGCTTCCAGATCTATGTGGTATAGGAGTGCACATCCTTGGCTTGTGCCTGATTTTAATGTAAAATCTTTCAATTTTTGTCCATTTAGTGTGATGTTGGCTGTTGGTTTGTCACAGGTGGCTTTGATCAGATTGAGGTAAAGACTATGTATTCCTATTTTCTGTAGGGTTTTTTTTTTATCATGAATGTATGCTGGACTTCGTCAGAAGCTTCTGCATCTATGAGATGATCATGTGATTTTCGTCTTTGGTTCTATTGATATGTTATACAAAATTTATTGATTTTTGAATATTGAACTATCCCTGCATTCTTGGAATGAAACCAACTTGGTCATGGTGCATGATTTTCTTGATGAAATGCTTCATTCTATTTGCTAGTATTTTATCGAATATCTTTACAACTATATTCATTAGAGAGACTGTTCTGTAGTTCTCCTTCTTGCATGAGTCTTTCTCTGGTTTTGGTACCAGTATAATACTTAACTCCAGAAATGAGTTATGGAGAATTACTTCCTTTTCAATTTCATTGAAGAATTTGAGGACTGTCTTTGAGAATTTGGCATTGTCTACTCTCAATATTTTATAAAATTTTGCTATGAATCCAACAGGTTCTGGGCTTTCCTTTGTTGGTTTTAATCACATTTTCAATCTCATTAACTGATATTGGGTTGTTCAGGATTTTTATATCTCCTTGATTGAACATTGGTAATTCGTACATATCTAGGAATCTGTCCATTTCTTCTCAGTTTTCTATCCTAACAGAGTAAAGATTTTCCAAGTACTTTTGAATGATCTTTGGAATTTCTGTAGGATCTGTGGTGATTTCATCCTTTTCAGTCTTTATTGCATGAATTTGAGTATTTTTCCTTTCTTTTTTAATAAGGTTGTCTAGGAGTTTGTCAATTTTATTTATGTTTTCAAAGAACCAACTCTTTCATTCGTTTATTTTTGTAATGTTTTCTTTATCTCAATTGCATTAATTTCAGCCCTGATCTTTGTAATCTCCTCCTTTCATTGGACCTTGGGGTTGACTTGTCCTTTTTCTCAAGGTTTGAGGTGCAGCATTAGGCTATTTATTTGTTCTCTGTATGTGTTCCTTATGTGTGTGTTCACTGCTAGAAATTTCCCTCTGAGGACTGCTTTCATTGTATTCAATAGGTTCTGGTAAGTTCTATGTACATTTTCATTTTTTGTAGTTATTTTTTAATTTCTTCTTTAATTTCTTCTGCAACTCATTGGTTGGTGAGGAGGTTGTTATTTAATTTCCAAGTGTTTATGGAGTTTCTGGAGTTCCCTTGGTCATTAATTTCTAGTGTCAATGCCCTGTGGTCAGATAATATGCATAGGATAATTTAAGTTCTTTTGCATTAAGTAGGTAGGCTCTATGGGTTATAATGTGGTCTATTTTATAGAAAGTCCCATGTGTGGCTGAGAAAAAATGTGTATTCTGATGTTGTGCAGTGGAACACTCTGTGTACATCTACTAAGTCCATTTGTTAGCAAATTAGGTTCAGATCTGTTATTTCTTTGCTGATTTTTTTGTTCAGACGACCTATCTCTTTGTTTCAAGGGGGTGTTCAGGTCCCCTATTATAATAGTGTTGTTAATTATTTGGTTTTTCATATCTGTTAAGATTTGTCTTATATAGTTTGGTGTCCAATATTTGTGCATACATGTTTAATATTGTTATCTCTTTCTCTTGCTGTTTTCTCCTAACATGTATGTAGTGACCTTTTTTATCTTTCAATTGTTCTCAGTTTGAAGTTTTCCTCATCTGCAAACATAGTAGCTACACCTGCTTTTTTTCTGGGTTCCTGTTGCATGCCAAATTGTTGTCCATCCTTTGACTTTCAGTCTATGGATTTGTTTTTGAGTAAATTGTCTTTACTGTGTGCAGCATACTGTTGTGTTTTCTTTCTTAATCCACTCTACCAGTCTGTTTCTTTTGTCTGGTGAATTGAGACCATTTACATTAATGGTTATAATATATGTAGTGGCTCCTCATTGCCATGTTATTTGCTTGCTGTTGCTTTCTTACATTTTCTACGTGTTTAATTGCTTACTCTGCTTGAGGGTTCTTGTCTATTATTGTTTTTGTAATTACGGTCATTTTTTTCTCTCTAGAATATCTTTTAGTTTTTAGAATCTTTTAGTACTCTTTGTAAGGATGCTTTGGCACTCATGAAGTTCTTCAGCTGCTCTTTCTCATGGAAATATTTTATTTCTCCCTTAATTTTGAAGGATGGTTCTGCAGGGTATATAAATCTTGGTTGGAAGCTTTCTCATCGCAGAACCTATAATTCTTTACTCCAAGCTCTTCTCGATTGGGTGGTTTGTGTTGAAAAGTCCGCCATGATTCTGATGGGCTTTCCTTTATAGGTGATCTGTTTCTTTTCTCTAGCAGCTTTTAATATTTTGTTCTTTGGCTGGAAACCTGGGATCATGATTGTTATATGTCTGTGTGTAGTTTTATTTTGGTTATGACTAGTTGGAATTCTTTATGTCTCATTTATTTGTATGTCAGTTTCTGTTTCCATGGTTGGGAAATCTTCTGCTTTTATTTCTGCAAATATTCTTTTTATGTCATTTGTGTTGACACCTGCTGTTTCATTGACTCCGACTAATCTGACATTATTTCTCCTTGCCTCATCTTGCAGCTGTTGAATTCATTTTTCCTGGTTCTTTGTTGATTATAAAATATCCTTTCTTTCATGACTCTAGCGCCCCTGCTGTATTCAAGTTCTGAAATTCTATCTTCAGCTTCATTGAAGCAGTTTTACAAGCTTTCAGTGGAAGATTTGATATTCTGGAAATCTCTTTGAATCTGTTTCATGTGTTCTAATTCACTCCTATATTGTTCATTTAATGTTTCCATGAGTTGCTTATGCTCATCTATTTCTTCTTTATGTGTGCTGAGCAATTCTTTCATTATTATTGTCATTTCATTTTTTGCCTGAGATATTATTTCTGATCTGATGTCTTCTATGACCTGATGGAGTTGTTTCTTTACTTCCATTGCAATCATTTCAGCAATTTTAGATGTGTCTCCACCAAGTTCTCCTATGGTGATGTCTCCTGGAATTGTTCTGAGTAGGGTGGAGATATGAGATTGAGTTTTTGTCCTTTGTCTTGTAATGTTTGATGTCAGAGTCAGAACGCTCACTCTCCCTGATCTCTGGCAATTCAGCAAAGGTCACTAGTGTACCTAGTTTTCCCTGGCAGTCAGGCTTGCCCCTCAGAGTCCACTGAGATGCACTGTTTAGTCTGGGGTCTTCTGGCAAATGGTGAGGTGTACCTAGTTCTCCTAGGTCTCAGATGTGCACTGTGATAGCAAACAATTTTAGAATGTCTGATCCAGTGTCCCCTCACATCGCAGGGCATGAGTATGACCCACAAGCAGGCTGCAGTCATGTCACAATCATTTACCAGTGATCCTGTGTCTCCAGGCAGTTCAGAGCACAGGTATAACCCAGACACGAATTGAAAAGTCTACAGTTCAAGGACCACCTAAATCCAGGTGCTCAGGGTGTGCACAGGAGCCAAAAGCCAGCTGCACTAGCAGTGAGCATGGACTACCTGTTTCTGTGACCTCCGTAAGGTCAGGGCATGTGTAAAGCTGAGACACAATCTGTGGTGCCAGCTGCTCTTGGTCCTCATGCTATAGTATATCAGACAGTGCAGGTCACGTGCTGGAGGGTGGCTGAATGTGAACCCTGATGTTAGCAGTTCGTGGGCCTTCTCAATCAGAGTCTTCTGTCTGCACTGTGCACATGGTGGGTGGAGATGCAGATTGTAATGATGGTGAGGTCGTGGGTCACCTGATCTTCCCCTAGGAAGCAGATGGGAAATATCTGGTTCTCTCAGCATTCAGCTGTGACCATGATATCAGCAGATCATGGATCACTTGGTGCTGTGACTCCAGGTAGCTCAGGGATGCACAGGAACCAAACGTGGGCTGCACTGGTGGTGATCATGGACCGTCTCTTTCTGTGACCTCCAGGAGGTCAGGGTGCACATAAATCACAGATTAAAACCATGGTGCCAGCAGCTTGTGGATTGCTTGCTCTAGTGCATCAGGTGATACAGGACAAACATAGGGAGTGCCAAAATATGAACCCTGGTGTTAGCAGTTTGTGGGCCTTCTCAGTCAGAATCTGCTACCTGCACTGGGTGCACAAAGGGTGGAACACAGACTTTACACCCAGCTATTACTTTTCTGGATATCTCCTCAGAAGAATTAAAATATCGCAATGAAGCAATATTTGTGCACTGCTGTTTCTAGCAGTTTAATTTGTAGTGGCTAAATCTTGGAAACAACCTTGATGCCAATAAACTAGGGTAGAGATTAAAAAGTTATGT
Source organism: Dinomys branickii (assembly GCA_004027595.1). Taxonomy (NCBI): domain Eukaryota; kingdom Metazoa; phylum Chordata; class Mammalia; order Rodentia; family Dinomyidae; genus Dinomys; species Dinomys branickii. The sequence continues at coordinate 11,496 of PVLD010031833.1, forward strand.
TATTTTATATAATGGAGTACTACTTGGGTGTAAAGATGGATAAAGTGGAGACTTTTATAGGTAAATGGATGTAACTCAAGACCATACTCATAAGTTAAATAAATCAGACCTGCTTGTGTATACATCATATTGTCTCACTAATGTGAGAAACTGAGCAAGAAATAGGATCCAAAACATATAATAGATATTGCTAACTGGGAAGTAATTTCTTGAAAGAAAGACAAACTTTGATGGGACAGGGGAAAGGAATAAAGTGAAAAAGAAAGAAAAATTCATATATACAAAGTAGTTAAGATAGATATACAACTAGTTTCTCTTAGTTCCTTGAATAGAATGTTTTGTGCTATTACTGTTTCCAAAAGATATCTTGTCTATATTTTGTACTCTGATTAACTACTATGAAGACAACAATACACAATGTAACAACTATTGTAACTCTCTACTAATCTATTTTTAAACGCGTTTTCACTTGTGCTTAACTTTTTATTTAAAAAATAAAGAAGAGACTCCAGAGCACATGTTCTATAATGGTGGTAGCCTAGTGAAGTTGTTCCTCTAAATTGGGTTCAGCATCCTCATAGACCTCTCCGGCCAAAAAAGGAAACCTGGCTATGGTTTCAGCTGTTGGCAGACATTAGCATTATCCCCTAGGTGCTGGTTTTATGTGCGTGCAGAATTGATATGGTTGATACATTATGTCAATTTAGGGAGTCTAGAAGTTTGGCTAAATCAGCTATTCTGCATCTTGGGGTGAGAAGGATATGCTCTTATCCTGGGAGGTTGTTTATTGTATCAATTTGCAAAGTTTAACTATGTGACTTCACAGTGAGCCAAGATGCTTACTTTGTATTCATCTGGAGCCTGTGAAAAAGGAGGACAACCAGATTATGTGAAAAGTATGTGTCCCTTAGATGGGGGTATCCTGCTTACAATATAAGGTAGGAAAAGAGGCTTGCTCTCACCCTGCTTTGCTTTTCTTGACTTGCTGCTTTCTGAACAGTAGGCCTCTGACATGTGCCATTCTCCTTCAGAGCCATCCAAGTATGCACTGAAACGTCCACAAACTGTAAGCTAAACAGTTCTTTCCTTCCTTCATTTTGGACATTGGGTATTTTGTCTCAGCAACAAGACAAATTTAACCAGGACAAGAATGCAAGAGTTGTGTCAGGAAGACTTTTACCTAGATTTCGGAAGGTCTGGGAGGGCAGTAAGTTTGCCCCTCAAATGGCAGTGTGTGAAGCTGTGAGTGTAAAGCTGAAGGTGCCGAGGATGAGCCAGTAATGTGGATCATCTGACGAAAACTCTAAGAAGGGAGCAAAGTGGGCCCAAGACAGAAGACATGGGAGCTGTCACCACAGGAAGTGCCACAGTGCTGGAGATATCCAAATCCTTTAGAGTTAACACCTTGACAAAGATTGCCTCAGATGCTGCACATGGAATTACAGGTCTCAATGTTTTCCCTGGTGGATGTTGGACTTACTTTGGTCCCATTCTTGTACTCCCCTTTTTATACCCTTTGGAATGGCAATGTTTATCTTGTGTCATTGTAGGTTGGAAGTGTTTAGCTTTCTTTTCATTTGTACAAGGGCTTTAAGCTAAGAGCTTTCCATAAATCCCAGAGGACACTTGGGAGTTGGACTTTTCAGCAATCCTGAAGTTGTTAGGAATTTGGAAACTCTTACAAATGGACTACATACCTGTTGCATAAAGGAATCTGCATGAGTCTTTGGGGAGTCAGAGTTAGGATGTTATAGTTTCTGTTTGATGGCGCCCCCAAGACTCATGAGATTTGAATGTGGCTTCTGTAGAGGATCTAGAGTGTGAAACTGGGAATAATTCAAAATGCAATGCTACAGTCAAGGGCATTAGGATTCAGGGTGTGAGCACCACCTGACCTAAGTAGCCTGGATGAGATATAACAGATAGGAAAAGCTGCAGCTGTCGCATGTTGCTTTGTTATTTTTGCCCATTATCCAGTCTTTCTTCTCTACAGCATCTGTCTGCTGTGCCACCATCTTCAAACCAGCCAGTTATGGACTTAAAACTCTACAAATGTTGAATTAAATAAACTTTTCTTCCCTTAACTTGTAGGTTTTGGGTATTTTTTCTCAGAAATTAGGAATGTAACTAACACACATTTTCATATGAATCTTTCTTAGCTAGAAATTCTTTATAGGCTTGAACTGGCAATAATAACCAAAATTAATAAATATGCTCTGTAAAACAGCATAAATTGACTAATCACCATTCTTGTCAAAGTTATAAATTTAGAGATGTATATAACCTGTGTCCTTCTCAAGCTCTGATGAAAGAAATGAATAAAATAATAATAATAATAACACCCTAATTTAATAAATTACCTTACTTGGTGAATTAATTGTCTCTTGATTTTTATAGGATAACCACATAAATGCCTGAGAATCTGGAATAAAATGATGTGACCGAGTCTGGGGCACAGGTAAGATTCCCAGGAACTCATATCCCAGAGAAGAGAGCAGATGAGGGGTAACCCTCATACCTGGGGTCCAAGTTCCCCAAAGTGAGATGTGCTTGAAAAAACACACAGAGAGGAGGCTTTGGAACACATTTGATAAAAATGGCACCCTTGGAGCTGCTTTGGTTCTCTATGAGGTATGAACATGCTCTTTTACTTGAGCTCATTACCAGTACTATCAATGTTTCTCAGAAAAATCTCATTGAAATATATGCATATTTCAACACAATAGGAGGTACACAATATACAGTTTTGTTAATTAGAATGAGTAAATAAGACTAAATGACTGGATTCTTACATGACACTTTGACTACATTTCCTTGCAATATTGCATAATATGCATTTCAAATGTTTTATTATATTATATGCCAAGCCTCTTATTTTTGTCTTATTCAGTGTCACTTCAACTGAGGGATGGACTCACCCGTATATTGTGAATATTTTAGCAATATTTTTCACAGTTCAGGCTTTCTATACTTTTTTCACTTGCTGCTTAGTGCAGTGTCCCCATGATGTTTTCACTTTCTGAAGGCTATGCCTATGAACACAAGAGACTTTGGAAGACATTTCAGATTAACTCATAACAATTTGGACTTCAGCATCAATCAGCTGTTTTACCTCTTGCACACAATAAACACATTTGAACACTTGCAAAAGGACTAGGATTCATATATGATTATGTCTACAAACCCCATGTAATAAATTTGCATTAAATGCCAACAATATGACTGTGACTAAACTGGATAGAAAAAGTCTCCTTGATTCTGAATACATTTCCTGAGAAGGACATTCATTTCATGGGATTCCTGATGGTGCACTTGATCTGTTCATTTCTGAGACTGTAGATAATAGGGTTCAAAAGTGGAGGAATTACAGAATAGAACACAGACAACATCATGTCCATGACGCCGGTGGATGTGGTGGAGGGGCCCAGGTAGACATAAAAGGCTGAGCTGAGGAAGACCGACACCACAAGAATGTGCGGCACACAGGTGGAAAAGGCCTTTTTCCTATCTGCCCCCACTGGTAGCCCGAGCACAGTGGAAAAGATGTGAATATAAGACTTGATGATGAAAGTGAAACAGCCACCACCAACCACCAGAGCAGAGACAAGGACGGTGATCCGGTTGCTGAAGGTGTCAGAGCAGGACAGCTTCAGCAGAGAGGGGATGTCACAGAAGAGCCGCTGGACAGCATGCGAGTGGCAGAAGCGCAGCCGGAAGGTGATGCTGGTGTGCAGGGCTGCATAGATGAGGCCGCTGAGCAGAGAGGCCAGCGTGGTGTGCACACACAGGCGAGGGTTCATTATTGAAGGGTAATGGAGGGGCC
>PVLD010031834.1:0-15315 GCA_004027595.1 Dinomys branickii
ATGTTAAGGACCCTAAAGAGTTTCTGTTTATGCAACTTATATGTATCTGTGTTTATAATATTAGAAATTAAGACTGAGACATTTAGGGAAAATTGATTATTGAGTTCATGGGTTTAACCACCTCAAGGCTAAACTGACACAAAAGGTCCAGAACTAAAACTTAAGGCTCCTGCTTTCTGTGGTTAGTGGGTTGTGCTATGCACCATTTTGGGTCCCAGATAAATGCCCAAAGCCACAGGGGCTGTATTTCCTACTAAGGACCTGGACCTCAATAAGGAGATGAACTTGAAGGAGCCAGAGGCTCCGAGGCCATGGGGGCAGCCATGCACCTTTCCAACAGCTGTTGCTCTATCTTCTCCATCCTCAGGCCTCTGGCTGCAAGTGAAGAGGGTATGCGCTCAAAGAAAGAACACATTCTTTCTGACCCAGCTCTTCATGTTGAACCCTCACTCTGCCAAGCCTGGGCTCAGAGGCGGCTGCAAAGGAGCTTCTTACCTTAGCTCTTGCCGAGTACTGTATCTTCTCACATGGCCCACTGGAACTCACGTCTCAGATACTCCTGCTGTTGGAGCCAGAAAAGTGAGAGATCAGTTAGTGCAAAGCCCTCAAACTACAAATGGGGAAACTGAGGGCTATGGAGTAAGTTGTAAGCAGAGCCAGATGGACAGTTACCAACTCTCTGGACAAATTGCAGTACTGAACCACTGATGAAGAAAGTCCTTGAAGACAGGCAGAGGTTTGCTCAAAGCAGGCTTAGGACCTTCCAGGGTCCTAAGTCTTGGCCCTTTGCCTGACCAAGTTAGTTTCTGAAAGAGAAGTGAGGCCAGGGGGAGTAAGTTATTCTGGGCCTCATAATGACATGTGCCCCCAGAGATCCAAGCCTGGCCCTTTTCCATGGGGTGCCCGGGAGCCTTCTGGCCACCAGCCCTGGTGCCCTACCTCCTAAGGTCTGGGAAGGGGTGGGGGTGTATGAGGGAATCACTATTTCTTAATGGCTTCCTGCCCAGAAAGCATCCAGAACTGTCTACTGCTAACTATTTCTGCTGAAAGAACTGACTTTGGGGTATCAGAAGATTTCACATTTGGTTTCAGGACTAGACGGGCTCTGAGTGTGGGAGTAGACAAGGGAATGACAGCCCCTTCTGTTCAGAAGGTGTTGAGAAAAGGATGTATCCCTAGCCTGTGTGGGCCAAGGGAGAGCTGGCTCTTTCCTGAGGCAGGGCCATGGAGGAAATGACCTTTGAGGACTCAGATTCCTTTGAGGGTGTTACCTGGCTTCCTATGGACTCCCAGGGGCAGTTTAGGAGTTCTGAGAGGAGATGTAATTGTTGTCTGGAATGGGGTTCCTTCTAGACTTTCTCTGTACCTGGCCCCAACAAGAGTCATACTGCAGACTTGAGATTTAGAGCTGTTGAACCCTACTTCTCCCTGTACAGCTGGCAAAACTGCAACCCAGAAGGCACAGTCCTCCTCAAGGCCCCAGACTGAGTCAGGATTCCTGACTTCTGAGCAGGCTTGGAGAATGACACTTTGACGCAGAGCCCAGAGCTCCTGGCTGAGCAAGGTTTCCAAAGCCGTAAGCTTTCCGTTTCCACTGGCTGCCTTCACACTTTCCAGAGTCCTGCCCTGATCCTTTCCCTTAGCACTCTTTCTACCACCCAGAGTGGTCTTGGGTATAGCTAGGGGCTCCAGAGAAGGCTGATGTGTTAATTGGCTAAGAAGCAAGCCACCAGGACTGCCAGCGTACAGGTGGCAGGAACTGGAGTAAGAGCCAGCAGATGGGCTGGCAACCCAGGCTAGGGAACTGTAACGTTCAGGGAATTTCAAATGACATTGCTGTCCAGTCCCAATCAACTGGTTAACGATGCTGAGTTTGAATTGGTGACCCGCCCCCTGATCCCTCCTCCTTACCCAGGCTTGCTCCCCCCCCTTCTTCCCTCCCTGCCATTCAGCTGCTGGACTGCTCTCAGGCTCTCTGCTCTCCCACTCGCTCGCAGTGCTGCTGGCAGTGCTCGCGCTGGCTGATGGAGTACAAGGACAAGGCTGGCTCTCACAGAGCCCCTGGTCCCCTCTAGCCTGGGCTACAGAGAGAGAGGCTTGTGTGCCCACCAGAGCCCTCCCGGGCCCTGCCAGCTCCCCTCGCTCCACCATGCCTCTGCTGGACGTTTTTTGGGCTTGCTTCAGGAAAGTAAAGGTATGTGGCTGCCCAGCCCCAGCCCATCCCACTGTTCCCGAGGGAGGAGGCAGCTGGCACTGTGTGCTGACAGAGAAAGGAAGACCAGACCAGCTTCTAGTCTTGCCACTATCGCTTAATCAACTCTGTGAACTTCTACTGCTTTCCTATGGAAGCAACCAATCTAGCTGGCTGTTGTTCCTAACACTTGCCTCTTGCTTCCAAGCCTTGCCACAAACGCAAGCTACTTAACCTCTCTGAGCCTCATCCTTATAAGGTGAGAAGGAGGTCAGTGCTACTGTTTATATATTCAGTGATGGTATGCATTAAGTTTCTAGCATGATATCTGGCATGTAGAATCCACACAAGTAATAATCTATTATTATTATTGTTATTATGAAGTTCCATCAACATACATCAAGCATTTACTCTGTGCTAGGCTCCATGGGAACTACACAAAGGCATAAAAGATGTGGCCTTTGCCCTCAAGAAGGGGATAAGAAGGGCTTGGGTGTAGCTCAGGAGTACAGCACTTGCCTAGCATGCACAAGGTCCTGGACTCAATTGCAAGTACCACCAAAAAAAAGCAGGGGCTAATAAGCTGGGGATGCTTAGCACATGCATGTAATTCCAGCGCTTTGGAGGCTGAAGGAGGATGTTTGCAAGCTTGAATCCTACGTGGGGAACTTACAGAGACTCTGTCTCAAAAGAAAAAGTAAAATGGGGTTGGGAGTATAGTTCAGTGTGAAGGCCCTAAATTCAATCCCCAGTACCTCATAAACAAGGGGTGGCTGGGGATAAAACTCAATAAGAAGGTCTTGGAGTTGACTCCCAGTACTACAAAGGCAGAGGAGGGTGTTGCTCAGTGTAAAAGTCCTAGGATCCATTTCCAAGCATCACAAATGTAATGGATAGGAAGAGTTACAGTTATTTATCAAGTACTTGCTATATACAGATACGCAGTACCTGCGATCCACAGCCAGTTAGTACATCTTTGTCAAGTGCCTATGATAGCCTTGTTTGCACAGCAGAACCCACAGAGATGGTTGAATTACAGTACATTATAGTGGTGATCTCTACCACAACCCATTGTTTTCCTGCTTTGATAGTTAGGGAAAGGACATTGTGAATAGTTATAGAATATTTACAAGGTCACTCAGATATGACTGGCAGAGTTGTGGTCTGGGCTCCTGAGCCTATGTCCTCTTGACAACTGTACAGTCCAAGCTGGTGGGAAGACTTGCAACCAGCTCATCTGCCTGTGAGATAGGATGAAAGGACTGCTGGGACCTTTGGGAAAGAACCATCCACTCCACTGGGAGGGACTTGGAAAATTTCACAGGAGGTCACATTTGGGCTGAGCGTGAGGGTGGAAGAGTTTGTCAGTCCAAGGGGGTGGGGAGGGCATTCCAGGCATGCCTGGAAGAGGGAAGTGCAGGAGCAAGAGTTCACAAGGCAACTGAGTGGTGGTGGGCTGGAGGAGGGGCGCATCTGGGGACGGGTGCAAGCACAGGGTCCCAGGGGAGAGGCACTGCGGGGGGGGGGAGACAGAGGCTACCTCCCAAAAGGTTTGGGATTCATTCACGGGCTCATGGTCCTCGCCTGATGGGAAGCCCAAAGGGGATTTATTTTTACCCTCCTGGAGTGGAATAGGAGAAAAGAAGCGATAATGTAGTGCAGTTTTCACAACAGTAAATCACTTCAACTCGGAATTATTCTTTAGTTGTAGATTGTTGTGTCTTTCCTAAAGCTGGTGGGGATTCTTTCTTTTCCAAAATAAGACTGAGGAATATCTTAAATTTCTGTCCTTGGCAAAATGAAAAAAGCTTGCCACACGACTATTTCCCTATTTGTTTATTTAAAGACTGTTTTCCCTGTCTATGAAATCCCAAAGTCTGGGGACCACTGTCTTAAGAAATTGATAACAAATTTCAGGAAAGTAGAGTATAACTAAGTGGATGATTTTAGGAAAAGCACTCAAGCAGTAGTGGGCTAGGGTGGAAGGGTTCCAGGAGATGCAGAATCCAGGAAGAAGGCAGCTGTTGTGGCAGTGAAGATAGCTAGGCAAGAGATGAGGAAGAGCTGGACAGAATGATAAAGTCAAGGGAGGGAGGAATTGAAACTGCCTTTGAAGTTTGATGCCTGAGAGACACCCCTGTCTACTGCCTTGGTTAACTATTCTGGGTGTCTGGCACGAATTTTAGTCCTTTTGTACTTATTACCCCAAATAATCAAATGTCCAGCCAACACCCCCAGCCCGTGTCAGCACTTAGAGACTGTTAGACTAGGGGACCCCTGAGAGAAGGTTAGTGATCTTACCTCAGCTTCAAGATACTTACATGTTAAACATTCACATGTGTGCATGTCCACAAACACAAGACACACATGTACTTTTGTATGTGTGTACATTTGTACACACTCAGCTACACACATATGAACAGGCATAGCTGAAGGAGGCTTCCCAGATCATCTTAGTCAGCCTTCTTGTAGTTGTGATGGGGAAACCAAGTCCCCTGCCACCCTGTGCCACATGGGGCTCTCCATCAGCTGAAGAGGTAAAAGGAGGAGAATGACAAAGTTGGGTTGAAATGTCATCCCACACCCTCGCGCACACATACAAGTGCTATGCTTTTGAATGAGCCCTCTTTGAGCCTGTTTCTTTGCCTGCAAAATGACACTAATCAGTGCCTGCCTGAGAGATGCCATGAGAATTCAGTGAAGTTGTGCCTTGCATGCACTTTGCATGGATTAGGTGGCCAGTAAGCATGACTTATTGAAAGCAGATTTCCAAACTGTATCCTGGAGGCACCAAAGCAAATAACAAAGTTCATTCCTAACTTCGAAGAATTAGGGTCTCAGATCTTGTGCAGTCCTTTGCCACAGTTTGCCCTCAGTCCTCTCCTTTGACCCTGCCTGGATCTAGGAACACAAGTGACCCATTTGAGAGTTGAAGGGTAACACCTCAATAATACTGGATGCCAAGAATACTGGAATGGTAGCAAGAGGCCAAGCCAATACTAAAGGTTGCTTTGAGTTTCTCTGAGGTTAGGGGCAGACAAGGGACAGGATGTTTGGGTGTGAGATAGGCCCAATATAAATAGTTCCATACATGCCTGGTGTGTCTTCTCTGGGGGCCAAAAAGACCAGGAAAGTATCCATAGCTTCTCAACATAACCAAATAACCAAGCATGCCTATGAATCAGTCTCTGTGTATTTCTCTGTGTCTCTGTCTCTGTCTCTCTGTCTCTCTCTCTTTCTCTCTCTCTCTCTCTCACATACACACACACACACACTCACAGAAGACTGTTTCTTTGATTCTTTGATGTGAACTGTTGCTTATTACAGTGCCTAACATGGTGTTATTCACATAATAAATGGCTAGAACATAAATCCTCTCATGTCACTGTATATGTTTCAGGTAGTTACAACAGTTTCTAGAGGACACTGGCCTGGGAGGTAAAGAATCCCACTGGAGCTGCAGCTTCACCATGACCTATGGGTGGCTTTGAGAGGGTCAAATCTCCCTACTATCCCTCCACTTCCTCCTCTTACAACATAGGTAGAGATTCACACAATATCAGCTAGAAAGGCTCTTAGAGGTCATCTAGTCCTCCCTCCAAACTACTCAGGAGGAACCCAAGGGTGAGAAAGGGCAGAGACGCTCCCTAGCACACAGAGGGAGTTAGGACACAGCCATTTTCAAATATGGTCTGTGTGATAGAATGGAATCTCCTTACTTGTTTGGAGCAAAATCCAAACAAAACTTGTCTCTGGTACAATCTAGCAGCAATACAAGATGGGACACCTGTAATAGGCCACACATACAGGTATAAGATATCTATGTGGTAACAACTGTCTTACCTACTCACAAGGCTTTTAATGGTAGTTGAATAAATTATGCACAGAAATGTCCCTTGTAAACTAGGGAGTCTCATAGAGATCAATCATCTACTTGTGGTCCAACACAGGCTACCACATCTTTTTCCAGTCACTGTACTCACATATTTAGGTCATGCCTATGATAGCCTATGTGCATAAGGACTCCCCTGTTTACCCAGTTATACGCTCCCACACATCCTGTCCTGTGAATGCTCTCCCCCACATAAGCCTGGGGCTTCCGTGTGGCTGCTCTTATGCCGGTGTGCCTGGGCTTCTGTTCCTACAAGCACAAGCTTTCATACCCCTGATCAGACTCACACTATTACACATAAATGCATGTACCTGAGGTGTGAATCTACCCTCACACTCCGGCCCTCTCTGACTCCAAGTCTGGCAAGATGAGGGGTGTAAATGTAACAATGATTGGGTGATTCAGCAGTTCCACTCCAGGATGCATCCAGGATGTCCCTACATTTCCTTGTCCCTTGTCACCTCAGGCAAAACTAACCTACCACATGCAGGAGGTGTTGGTTGTGCAAGGGGTGTGTGTGTGTGTGTGTGTGTGTGTGTGTGTGTGTGTAGAATTCAGCACTGTGATTAGATATATACAACTTCTTTCAGCTGGCGACAACCTCAGAGGATACTGGATGCCACCTCCATATTCTGTTTAGGAGTCCTTCTATCACATCTTACCAAAATGTCCAGATACTGTTGCACACCTCCAATGATGTGGAGCTCAGCACCTTCTCAGATAGTCTGTTTCACCTCAGGACACTGCAGAGGTCTTTTATACAGCCTGAGTTAAGTGTGTTTGTCTGTGTATGGATGTAGCAGCAGACATGTGTACATCTGAGATATGTGTATACATGTATACAACCACTTCTCAATGACTGGATTCAGAGGAAGAAATTATGACATAGCTTCTCAGGTTATGGGAAAACCACTTAGCAGGGGTTAGGCAGGACCCTGTGTCCTGTAGAAGGAGGCTTTACCCCCAAAGTTCTTGCTGCAGAGTTCCACAGCCTAGTCAAATATCATGTCAGTTGAGTGGTGGGTACTGGTTCTCAGCATGTGTGAAAAATCCACATTGTCTGTGTGTTGATCCTGCATGGCTAATTGTAAGTCACATAGATGCTGACATATGCCATGCATCTGTGAGATGTGGGACCATAGGCTGTGGTGATATGTTATTGGCACAGATGGTGTTACAAGGAGCTGTGAGCTGGTTTCTGGCCAACCTGGAAGCCTTCTAAGAAGAGCTTCCAGTTCAGAATGGAAGGCAGCTGGATGTAGCAGACTGTGCAGACTGAGCTACACTGCTCAGCCATCTCTTGTCACATCTAGGCTGACTGGTCTTGGATGGGTCACCTCTCCTTGGTGGATAAGACTTAATGGGATTGCCAGTGATAGGATATATATGAGCACCTGAAACACAAATCAGAATCTGAAGGGATTATGTATGGAAGAAAGAGCAGGGAGCTTCTACAAGGACAGTAAGGTTGGGACTAGGAGAGGGGAGGTAGAAATCCTCCTAGATCTAGACCTTGACCTAGATGTAGGGGTTGGGTGTGAATGATGTTGGAAGGAGGGGGCAGAATAAGAGAGAGAGAGACAGACAGACAGATAGACAGACAGACAGAGAGTTTCTGGGGATGGAGCCCAGGACCTTAGACATGCAAGGCAAGTTCTCTACCACTGAGCCACACCCTCAGCCTGAAACATTGAACCTTGAGTATGGGAATTCAGTCTCCATGCTCATGATGCAGAGAAAAGCCAGGTTATCTAGAGCAAGGAGATATGGATTCAGTCCCTTCACCCATCTGAGCCACAACTTGCTAGCTGTATGACCTTGAGAAAGTTATTTGATCCCCTGAGCCTTAGTTTCTTGCTCTATAAAATGTAAATAACAACAGTGGTTACTTTTTAAAGGTTGTTCTAGAACCTAATTGAGTTTATACCTATTAAACTCATAGAAAAGTGGCAGATAGCAAACATCAGCTATTTTTATTATTTGCACTGGACAAAATTATCATTTCTACTTTGTGAAACTATAATGAGTTCATTCCTTTATTCACTTAACCAAGAAATATACATTTGGGACCTACTGTGTGTCAGGCCTTGTGTTCAGCCCTGAGCAAATAGATAACGGTAAGCAAAATAGCTGTGGGTCTCTAACCTCATAGAACTTAGTGTCTAGGGTATATAAAATGAGTTTTTCACATTCATACCCCTCAAGTCCCCTGTTGGTGGGTACAATGATCCAGTCTGGAAAATGTCAGTGTATGAAAATATTCAATGAGTTAACAACGTTAGTCTACCTAATACCCATGCTTCACCATTCTGCCTGTCAAGACAGAGGGATGGCCAGCCATACTGAGGTCCAGATAATTCCTGCAACAGCAAAGACTGCATCAGTCTTGGACCCAGCCTGGGAGTACAGAATTTCCCTTAACCCTTGTCTCCCTTTCGTAGTGGTCCAGTCAAAGAACAACTGGTGCTATTTCCTCAGGAATCATCTGAGATAGGACAGTGTCCTGGAGGGTGAGAGAGACGGGGATGGCCATGGGAGGATGACATGCGAAATAGGAAGTCATGCTTCCAATCTGACCTCTGTCTCCTCAGATAAAAGTCTTCCTTTCCTTCAGCTTCTTTGGGGTCAGAAAGTATATAAGTGGGGGCCCTGGAGGATGGAAGGTATATGTGCTACCTGTGGTTGGCCGAGGAAGAAGTACAGGGGAAGGCTGTAGACTGGCAATGGCAGGTTCAATTTTTTTCCCCAAAGACTAAAGAAAGTTGAACTAATATTGGCTGCAGTTTATAGAAAGCCTACTCTGTGGTGCACAGCATTCCAAGACCTTTACATATATGAACTCATTTCATGGTCACAATAAGCTTGCAAGGCAGGTGCTGTTATTCTCATCATCCTCATTTTACTGAAACACTGATGGGTTTGCAAACATACTCAAGGCCACACAGCTATTAAAAGTAGACCTTGGAATTTTTAACCTAGGTGATCTAGTTCCAAAGTCCACTATGGTTATGTAATCTGGGCCTCAGTTCCTCCTTTTATAAAATGATGAAGTTGGATCAGTTATTTCTGAGAATACTTCCAGCTCTGATAGTCTCATTATATTTCATTTATACTTCTATGAACTTCCGGGCCAAATGAAAATGTATCTGATCCCAAAATGTCAGTAATTTCCACTCCAGGTCCCTGGGGAGGTAGGAGGGGAGCCCAGGCACAGGAAAATGAGCGTGCACTACAAGCAAGTCCTCATAGCAGCCCCTAGGGCCTGAGCACAGCTGGAGGCCTAGAAAGCTTGGGAACCAAGGCCCTGCCCGCATCTCCAAGTCACCAGTAATAATGAGGAGCAGCAGCTCAGATGGCCTGTGCTGGGATTTGGGGTCAGAGGTTTCACAGTGGAATGGGGGAGGGGAGCTCCTTGACCCCATCCTTCTGATCATCCCTGGGAATGGAGCTGGACTGCAGTCACTGCTGTGGCCAGACCCTAAGGCCCAGGTCAATGGGCAGTTCTAAGGCAGAGCATAGAGGAAAGAAAGTCCTGCAGTGAGGGCGTAGGGGTTACTTCATCCCTGGAGAGCAGGGAAGAGAGATGTGCCATGGGAATATGACGGAGTAGCTGCAAGCAGAACACAGTCTGCCAGCCCAGGTTCTGCCTTGGCATCTTCTTGCTGAGCCTTCCTTATCTATATTGCGGGCCAAACATTCCCTCCTTTGAAACTGACTGTAATCATGACAAATGAGAAAGCCTGCCCCACAGTAGGTGCTCCGTAGATGTGAGTAAAATGTGAAGGTAGTGGCTTCATTATTCTAGGTGACCTTATGTCCATGACTCAGACCTTCCCTTTCCTCCAGGAGGGAAAATGTTACCTGCATTCCCTTTCTTGCCTGGCTGAGGAAAGCCTAAAATTGATGGCATCCTATGAAAGTAAAAGAACAGCAGACAACACTGATGGTCCTAGTCCAGTTTTAGGAAGTGAGTTGTTGAGGCCATTCCTCCATTCCCTTATACTCCCACCCCTGGTCAGACTGGTTCAGTCTCAAAAAGAGGCTCCATCCCTCACGAGACCTGCTGTATCTCTTCCCTTCAGCCCTTCCCTATACTCACCACTCTATGGTCCTCTCCAGGGAAGAGTGCCAAGCTCTGGGTGGAAGGGGGGTCCTCGGTCCTCGTTGGCCAGCCTCTGGGATATGACATTCCTTACATTATCCAGAGAACCCCTGGGGCTGAAGCTCTCACATTGCCCTGACCCTGCTCTTGGCCTGCTATAAAAGCTACGAGGACTGCAAGGCATGAGGCTGGAGGAGGCTGGAAGGAGCCATGAGGAGCAAGTGAGGCGTGAGGGTGGGAAAGGAAGAAAGGAGGCCCTGTCAGAACTAGCAGGAAGGACCTGAAGGGAAAAGAGCCCAAGGCAGCAGAATTTCTGATGTGTGTGAGGGTGACTTATAAAATGATCAGCATTTCTGAGGTCGGGTGGATAAGTAGGTATCAGACTATCACCAGATGAGTCTGAGGAGGTTCCCCAAAGAGTAGATGAGGACCTCAACTCACCCAACCCATGGGTTGGTTGTAGGTTACCTGACTTACATAATAGGAAAGAATTGCAGAGCACATCAGTGAGAAGCATTAGAAAGGTTTATTGGTCAGGATTAAAGAAGCCCATACTCGGAATAGAACATGGGCCCTCAAAAGAGAGGTTCACTGTGGTCTGGCGTTGGGGGTTTGTTTGTAGTTTGGGGGGCCTCAAGTTGGGTGACTTAGGATATGTATTTGTCAGGCCACCATTTGGTGGGCTAGGTTAGAATGCAAGCCATTTGCACAAATTTGAAGTTTAGAGGTATGCTATCTATTTAACAGTGCTGCTTCCTGGAGGATGAAGGTCTGTGGAAGAGAAAGAGCAGGTGAAAAGTAGGAGCCCAATTTATAAACTTATTGTATCTTTAAGACCCTTAGGAATACTTTTTTTTAGTTTCCTGGAAGGGAAATAGGCATTGTAGCCTTGGGTAACTGTATCCTGAAGCTGGAGTTTTTCTTAAAAGTACAATTTAAAAAATTATGATGCTTCTTGTCTCCTTTCTACCCTATCTTTATTTTTGTGTCCTACAGCAAGACCACAATTCCCTACCTGGAAGATAGGAATGGAGACTCAGGCCTTTGGCAGGTCCACATACTCCAAGCCGGTGTGGGACCACTGGCACCTCAGTGGGGAGACAGAGGGCAGCAATTCCTCCAAAGGCCATCCGAGACAAATGCCTTCTAGAAATCATTTATTTCTTCCATTGCTCTTTCCCTTTGGGGGTTGTTCCTCACTTACTCCTCTCTGATGGAAAGATGATAATTATCAGAGGCCCAGAAGTCATTATGGGCAACAAGTTTGAGGATCAGCAAACAACTGGACAATGGGAGAAAGTTAAGCCCAGAATCCCTGTGTCAGTCAGCCCTCAAAACTGGGCCTCTTCTGCCCTTTCCAGCGGGGAGGTTGGCATCCCTCAGGGCTATAGCAGCCCACTACTGGCAGACCTTATACCTTGAGCATGAATGTATATTCCCAGGCCATTGGCTCGAGGTTTAAAAGTGGTACTATGATACTAGTGCTCCAACTTAGCACCTGGTGCCACATTTAATCCAGCCACAGCCCATGCCTCATTCCCTATTTATCCAGCTGACTCCATGCTAGACTGTGAGCTCCTCTAAGGAAACAGTCTACAATCCATCTATTCCTGTGTCCAGTGATAGCCTGGACCAACATAGGACCTATTCCAGCCCTATCCCAGTGCAAGTTTACTGAGGACAGAGCGCACGCACACACACGCACACACACGCACACACACGCACACACACATTCATGCATGTACAAGGGGCCAAACCCACAACACCCACCTCCTGACTGAGAGACCCTAGGAGACACAGGAGTCAGGTCCAGAGGGGTCAGGGGAATTTGCTTCCAGCAGTGGCCATAGCCTGTGTTGGCAAAACATGGGCTGGGTTTGGGGGCAGGAAGAGCCTACTCTGGAGAGGGGGCAGGCTGTGAATAGGGCTCTGTGTGGCCCAGCTGAGAGGACTGGGGGAGGCTGGAATGTGAAGAACGTGCTCCCATGACTGTGGCCCTAGGCCTGAGTCTGTGGCATGGAGTTGGCCAGGGGCAGTGGAGTATGGGGGTGGGGGGCAACAAAGGTGGAGGATGAAGCAGAGAAACCGGGCAAGGAAAGGACACACATATTTCCAAGTTTCTCCTCATAGCAGAACAAGGGCTGGTCCGAGACACTGCAGGCTAAGCAGAGAGGATGCTGGGAGAGTGAGCTCAGTCCATCCACCTACTGCTGGGGACTTCCTAGGTTGGGATGAAGCCTGTCTGTGGCTTTACTGCTTGTTTGCAAACTACTCCTCTTAGACTTTCCTCCTTATCACCCTGCACTCATCCTTTTAATCCCCCTTTTGACTTTGACTCTTTCTCTTTTACTCTTTCAATCTGTTTCTCTTTTTCTCTCAAAATCTCCTCTTCTGAGCCAGGCTTGGTGGCACCTGCCTGTAGTCCTAGCTACTCAGGAGGCTGAGGTGGGAGGATAGCAAGTATTAGGCCAGTCTAGGCAGCTTTATGAGATCTTGTCTCAAAATAAGATAAGAAAGGGGCTTGGATTATAGCTCAGTGGTAGGGCTTTTGTCTAGCATGTGCAAGGCCCTGGATTGCCTCTCTAGTACTGCAAACAACAACAGCAGCAAAACTCTTCCTGTGTCTTTTTCGGTCTGGCCAGTCATTGTCCTACTAGACTGTAATTTCCTCTAGGCAGTGAGCATGTCTGGCTTGTACACCTTTACATCTGTATATCTACCCTGGCATCTACTGGACAACTCTGAACAGATATTCTACAGACCCCATGAAAACACCAGAGACCAAGGTGAGATTTATTGCAAAAGAAAGACTCCCCTCCCATGACCCCTTAACTACTTTTTCTCTGTTCCCAATCTCAGTTAATAGGGCATCCACCCAGCTGCCAGGCCAGAAATCTTGGAGTTATCCCACACTCTTTTTTATCCTCTCACATCCTATCATTGAAGTTGGTCCTGCCTTGTGAATTGTCCACATATTGGTCTCCTCCTGCCTTTTCCAAAGGCCACTGCCCAACTCAGAACCTTACCATTGTTCTAGTCTCCTTGTCTTTGTTTGTTTGTTCTTTTCTGGCTTTGCCTAACCTCTTCATTCCCAATCTATCCTTTCCCCCACAAGTGGAGTAACATTCTAAAACATAAATATAATTATAGTACTCCCTGTTGAGACTATTTCAGTGCACTTCATTGTTCTCTGGATAAAGTCCATGTTTGTTAAGATGACCCAAAAGGTCCACCATAATCCAGCCCTTACCTGCAGGGGGCTGCTCCAGTCTGTCTGGCATGTGCCTCAAAGTACACACACACTGTGACACCTCCTTGTCCTTTTTATGCTTTCTCCTTTACTCATGGTTTTTGCCCCCTGGCCTGCCTGATGAACACCCATTCATCTTTCAAGACCTGTTTCAGTGCTACTTCATGAAGGTCCTTATGACATTGTACCTGACAATTACTTGCTATGATCAGTTCCACAAGGCTTAGTGCTTTCCAGCAGCACTTGCACAGAATTGTGATGATTTCTGCATGTGACTACTTCCATACTGAGCTGTGAATTCCTCAGTAGCAGGGGTCCTGTCTGATTCATCTCAATTGCTGAGCACGTAACACAAGGCCTACCCCTGAGGAGACACCTACTGAATGATAAGTAAATAGATACGATATCATGAACAGTTCACTGGATGGGAAGATGATCAAGAGTAATCCTGGTCCTCTTGCAGAGTGCTTGTCTTTTGTAGCTGCTGGGCTCTTAAGTTCATTCAACATTGGGGTTTTTTTTGGTACTAGGAATTGAACTCAGGACCTTGTGCTTGCCAAGCTGCTGAGCTGCATCCCCAGCCTGGCTCCTAAGTTCAGAGTGGCCCAATCTAAGGGATATGTTCTACAACTGAGAAACAAAATGAGCTTTCACTCTGTAGAAGAACTCTCAGCTGCAAAAGTTCATACCTCATCTTTCCCTGTAAAGCTTACAGCTACCAAAAGACCAGCAGGATTAAGATCAAAAGCCAGATAGGACCATGGTCCTATCCTTAGAGAGAAAAGAATAGGGTGCAATAAAATTGGGGACCCCATAGACCTCAGATGTAGGTGTGGTTCTGACACTTGCTGGCTGTATTAGCATCGGTAAATGATTGCACTTCTCTGGGTCTCATTTTCCCATGCGTCCCATGAGGATGGTAAAAACTACCATGTAGGTAGGATGATTGTTCCTGTACATCCCTGTGTTAATTTAAGGCCTGCTTATTTTTTGAACTACAGTCACACCTTGGTACTCTACTGCCTCAAAACTTGTTACTTGACCCATTTTGATATGAAAATTTTGTCCCAGCACTTGTTGACTGTTTGGTACTCAATGAACAAGCTGGAGCTTGTTGGTGTTGAATGTCCTTGACTTAATTACCCTTTCCAGCTTAAACAATTTGCTTGGTACTTATAGTTTTGGTACTCAGCATGCCTCCTGGAACCAATTAATGACATATACCGAGGTACCACTGTGTCCTTCACTCTGTGGACCCCATGATATGTTAGGCTGCTAGGATAGGAGAAGGGAAATTTCAAATGATTAGAGCAAGACTTCAGAGTAGTAGTCTGTCCCAACCATCAGCTCATCTCCTAATTTCATAACTGTCACATTTAGGACTTCATGAGGGCTGCTTCCTCTTTCTCTCCCATCCCATTATCCTTTCTCTTTTCTTTCTTTTTTCTCTCCTTTTATCTAGCACTAACTTTTTTACTCAGAGTTCCACTGTATAGCTTTGTAAGGGACTTCCATATCTATCTGCCTTCTCTGCCAATGCCTATCTCATTCTCAAACTTACTGTCTCACAGGAAGATTCCTCAGAGATTCCTTGCCAGTCAGTACTCAGGCAGGTGCAGCTCCAATCCTGTCTTTCTCTCTCTCTCTCTCTCTCTCTCTTGTGAACAGGTGTGAATTTCTGTGGTGGACCTGACCTTTAATAATTTTCGGGTGACCTGAGATCATGACAAATGTCTTTAGGATTACAAATCACTGTGGTCAAGTGTCTGTGCCTAGAGTGGCAGTCATTGTGCTGAGGGTAAGAGATATGACACATATTCAGGCAACTCTTCTGCCAATCACATTATGGTTGATTTAAAGTTTCACTATGTAAAGGCAGA
>PVLD010031835.1:0-15313 GCA_004027595.1 Dinomys branickii
GTGTAACATTAAAATACCACAGAAGTTGTTGCTCCTAGATACAAGTTTATATATTTGGTAAAATAGAGAATATTTGTACTGCAAAAACTGAATTTTTTGTTTCTTTTATTTTCTTTCTTTGAGACAGGGTCTCAACATATAGCTTAGGTAGGCCTTGGGTTCACTATGTAGCCCAGGCTGGCCCGTAACTCACGACAATCCTCCTGCCTCAGCCTCCCAAGTTGTGATTACAGGTGTGTGCCACATTCACATTTAGATTCTATCTTATGTTTTCAACATTAGATGCACATGGAAGCTTCAAATCCAGCAACCTACCAGTGCTAGCCTTCTTGGCCACCTGCCAAAAGAAAAAGGTAGGCCCAGATCCTGAGTATAAGTAGTTTTTTATTTTTTAAACATTCAACATGTAACTCTAACCTGTGGCCAGTGTCAAGTATGCTTTCCCCGAGCGCTTCCCGCTGAGCAAGCTTCATGCTGCAGGCTGAGGCTATGGGGTGGCACCTGCCTGCTCTGGTGCCTTTGGCCTTCCTGTGCCCACAGCCCAGCTATGGGTTAAGCTATCTCTCCTTTCCAGAGGAGACCCACACACTTCTAGTGTGCTGTTCCACCTCTAGCACAGCCAAACGGCCCCCTCAGCACATCACATAATAGAAATGTGGGTGCCACGTAATGAAGCTGATGTGTTAGAGTCAAGTTAGGTGAAAGCAGGAAGGGCCCACCTTGCAGCAAGTCTCTTTTGGCAAATAATGGGCTGAGCCCCAAGAGAAGTCCTGCTGGATGAACCGCTCTGTACCTCTGACTCCCATGTGCAAGACAAGGATGATGTTCATACTGACACGCAAAGCTGAGGTGACAGTCACATGGGCCCAGGGTTTGAGGAGAACCTCGCACACGTAGGTAGCCCATGCATGTGGGCAGTTGTTACGATCATCATGATCAGTTTCAAATTCTTGAACTGAGAGTTGAGTGAAAAAGAGTTCAGCATGGAGCAAGCAAATAAACGGAGAGGACATGACTGTCTTTGCAGTGAGCACGTTCTTAGAGAGTTCTGAAAATGTTCTGAGCTATGGCATCTTCATCTGCGTACACTTACAGCTCTTTACCTCACAGCGAGGTTCAGTCTAGGCTGCATTTCGAGGTACAAGTCACAAGAGATGTTGAAGAAGGTCCCTGTCTTCGTGGTCTGATCAGCCTGGTATGTGTCAGACTCTGGAGAAATGGTGGAAATGAGTATGAGCACTGCATAGCTGGAGAGAAACAAGCCCCTCTCTAATTAACTAGGTAACTTAGCACATAGATTAGTGCAGCAAGCACTAGATAGTAAACCAGCAGATGAGCACGGAAGCAGAGATGCCACAGGGGAAGGATGTGGTCTGTGTCCTCAGGCTGCTCACAGTCCAGTGAGTTTGCAGAGGGAGCTTCATCCAATTCCAAGTGACAGTGCAGTGACGAAAGCCTGCTTTGTCCCTCTAGCCTCAACACTGTGGCTGTCCCATCCCAGTCTCAGGTTTCCACACTCACCTTGGTGAACAGGTTGGGCTGATTGATCCTCTCACAGATCTGATCTTGTGAGCAGCCCAGCTGTCAAACAGTTCACATATTCCTTTGCTGGAAATCGGCTGTTCATCTAGTACCAAAAAAGGTGCCCACAGGGAACTGGAGTGGATATGCTGAAGGCCTCGTCACCTTCCATCCCTGGAAGAAAGCTGAATATTCGCCTTCTGAGTTTCCAGGCTTTTTATTTTCTTAGGAACTGGTCTGGATGGATCAAATGTCAAATTCATGTGGTATTTTCCTTTATTTTTTCTTTTAGAAGATTTCCCACTGAAGTGTGTTTTCACTTTGTTTTAGAGTTTTTAAGTAAGTTCTTGGAATCTTTTAGATTGCTTAAAACTGTTGGCAGTTTACACTGAACAGAGAGCTGAATTTAACACAAAAGAAATACTTTAAAAACTTGCCAAAAACCTGATTTTTATAAATGGAATAGATTTTGGACTGAAAGACATTAAGATTCCTTTAAGTTTTAAAGAGCTGTAAATGCTATATGACAATCTAAGAGGTCTCAGTTTTGACTTTGAATTCACAATGGCCTTCCACACTGGACATTATTCTTTTCTTGAAGCTTCTCTGTTATGGCCAGCTCACAGAAATGCGGCCTAAATGAGTTTAATGTCTAATAGAGCATAACCATGACTATTCTTTCAAAACTCAAATCTACTCTCTTTTGTATTAGTTTCCAGTAATCTAATTTGCTTGTAAACGTATGCTGTGGTGGCAAGACTCCAATATGGACCCCAAAGGACCACATTTTGGCATCTGTGTCCGTGTGAGGACCCCATTGTCCATGTCTTGGGTTAACGCACAGAACATGGAGGAAGTGCTACTGAGCCAGTTCTGTGACTGGCCCTTCTGAGTCCTCCTGCTCAGACATTTGCTTTCAGGAGCCCTGGGCTGATGTAGAGGAAATTTCACTGTTCTGACTTCAAGACCATGTGAAGAGGCTCTGAGACCAAATGGAGAGTAGCCAAGGTCCAGTGGTTTCAGTCCTTGTCCAGCCTTTGGTTGACTGCAGTTCTAGCTGCTATCTGATTCCAACTCCTTGAGAGATTTCAAAAGAGACCAGCAGAAGAACCACCCTGCTGAGTTCAGCCACCCACAGAAAGGTGGTTTTGAGCAGCAAGTTAGTAGCATAAATGGCAAAGTTGTTAACAAGAAGATAGCCTTTCTGTTTTCCAAAGAGAATTGCTTTCCTCACAGCAGTTCATATACTAACTTGAAACATTTGCTGGAAAATTAAGCTTATCCTTCCTATCTAGGTTAGTGAGTAGCCTACTTATTCCTGATCAAAAAACTCATCAACAAGTGTGATTCTCTCTGTCCTGGTCCTCACTAGTGGCTGAGGTTTTCTCTCATCTCTGCCTGCTTCCTCTGAGTCAGAGCTTGAACTGTCCCAGAGGAGCTGTCCACCGGCCTCTTGTTCATGGAACCACATTTCCATTTTGCCCATTTTCTGGGGACAATACTCATTCCTTGCTTGATATTTCAAATATTCTGCATCCTGTGAATTTCCTACAAAAAAATGAAAAGTTTCATTTAATGTTTTCTAACAATTCTTTTGCTTTAGTTAAGTGCCTAAGTTTTTATGAACACAGAATAAATTGGGTTTTAAAAACTATATACAAATAAACATATATATTTCCAACTGGTATTTCTGTAGGCATCAAAAATTTTTAGTTGTTGTTTTGAAAAATTTTAAGTCTTTTTGAAAGTGTCAAGAATAGTGCAGTACACCCCAAAATGCTAAGCCATCTGTAGCATTTTGCACGCTATTGCTGTCAGCTGAGCCACTTAGGACTTAGTTGTCATCAGATCTCTTAGGAATAAGGACCTTTCCCCCACATAACTACAGCACAATGGTTTCACTAGAAAAGTTAACACTGATACAATACTATTTAATATCCTGGTTTATGAACTTAATTTGTTTTAAGATTTGGGGGTAGAGGGCTGTGTTTATGTTTGTGTGGTGAAAATGGCTGAACTGTTCGCAAATAGAAGCACTTGTGAATGGACGTGTGACTGTACATGATCCTTACTGAAATGTCTATGAGGGTCCCAATAACGCTCTTTACAGCTGGTTTTTTTGTTTTGTTTTGTTTTTTGTTTTTTGTTTTTGAGGTGCAGGATCCAATCTAGGATCATGCATTGTATTTCGTTTTCTTATGTCATCATCTTCTTTTTTGCCTGTGTGCTCGGAATCGAACTTAGGACCTTGCACTTGCCATGCAGGCGCTGTATATTTATCTCTTTCAATTAAAACCTCTGATCTCTCCTTTCCTTTCACTCCTCTCTCCTTCTGCCCCTACCTTCATTGTCGTAAGTTTTTGTGGACACTGACATTTGAAAGAGTCCAGTTAATTATCTTGCACAATGACTTTATACTTGGGCTGAGACACTTAAAAACTGTGTCCTTGTGGTTAAATTAAGGTCACACATGGTGGACATGGATACTGCATAAGTGCTGTTTCTCAGTGCTTTTCATTGTGTGCTAGGTACATGATGTTCACTTCAACATTCCCTGCTCTTCCCTGGAATGTCTTCGTGATCATGAGGGTTCCTGGGCTGCAGAGCCCTGACGGGTCACCACGGCTAACACGTCTGCAGCCCTGACCTCTCTGCTGAGCCACAGTGGACTTTTTCAAAGCTGGACACCTCCACCTTGACATTCACCTGACCATGTCAGCCTCATTTCTTCTCTCACAAAACTGCTCTGCTCCTACACAGTACCATCTGTGCCTCATTGCCTGCCCAATCACTTGTGGAACCCAGCAGTCCCCCTGGGCTCCATGTGCAACGTCTGATCTGTCGTCAGCTCCTGCCAACCCTGTGTCCTGCACCTCAGGGTCTGGTTTCTTCTGTGTTTACCTCACACCAGTCTCCCAGACCACACTTCCTCTCCACTTGGGCTGCTGCTCTCCTTAGAATGTATCTCCTACATCCTTTTGCATTTTGCTCCTGCCCATTCTTCACAGTGTAGATGGAGTGAATATTTTTTTAAAAGCCTGATCACACTGTACCCCTGCCCTATAAGTGTTCTTAAGATAGAGTTCAAAATCTGTACTTAGTAATTGACAAATTCAGCAGTGTAGCCGGGTACAAAGTCAACACCCCAAAATTAATAGCATTCCTATACACAAACAACAAAGACTGAGAGACAAATTAAGGAAACCATACCTTTCACAATAGCATCCAAGAAATTGAAATATTTAGGAATCAATCTAACAAAAGAAGTAAAATATCTCTTCAATGAAAACTACAGTACTCTAAAAAAGGAGATTGAAGAGGATTTCAATAATGGAAAAACATTCCTTGATCATGGATAGGAAGAACCAACACTGTGAAAATGGTCATACTACCAAAACTGTTGTACAGATTCAATGTAATTCCCATTAAACTACTGTTATCATACCTCACAGCATACCTTAAATTCATCTGGAGCCAGAAGAGACCAAGAATAGCAAAACCAATCCTGGGCAACAAGGGTAAGTCAGGTGGAATTACATTCCCTGACCTGAAATTATACTACAAAGCTACTGTAATAAAATCAACATGGTACTGGCTACAAAACAGGCCAGAAGATCAATGGAACAGACTGGAAGACCCAGACACAACCACAAACACACTCAGCCACCTAATCTTTGATAAAGAGGCCAAAAAAACTCACTGGAAGAATGATAGCCTCTTTGCTAAATGGTGCTGGAGAAATTGGTTTGGCACCTGCCGAAGACTGAAAATAGACCCAAGTCTATCACCATGCACAAACTCAAGTCAAAATGGATCACAGGTCTCAATATTAAAACAGAAACTCTAAATCTATTGGGAGAGAAAGTAGGTAAAAACCTTGAAGATATAGGGGTAGGCAGAGAGTTCATGAACAAAAACCAAACTGCCCATGAAATACTTCAAGGAATCAACAACTGGGATATCACCCTACTGAAAAGTTTTTGCACATCTAAAGAAATCACCAGCAGAGTAAAAAGAAAACCCACAAATTGGACAAAAATTTTAGTTGACTGTCCTTCAGACAAAGGTCTTCTATCTAGAGCATATAAAGAGTTAAAAAACATCAGCCCCTCCAAATTCAAAGACCCAATCCAAAAATGGGCAGCTGAGATGAACACATACTGTTCAGATAAAGAAATACAAATGACAGATAAATACATGAAAAAATGTTCAACATCATTAGTCATTCAAGAAATGCAAATTAAAACAATTTTAATTTCACTTCACCCCAGTAAAAATAGCTACCATTAAGAAATCAACCAATAACAAATGCTGGTGAAGCTGTGGAGAAATAGGAACTCTTCTACACTGTTGGTAGGAAGGCAGACTGGTAAAACCACTGTGGAAATCAGTTTGGAGATTCAGCAAAATAGGTCTAGATGTCCCATTTAACCCAGATATTCCCCTTCTAGGTATTTTCTCAGAAGATCTGAAAACATCTTATCACAGTGATATATGTGCACCCATGTTCATGGCTGCACAATTTGAAGTTGCTAAATTATGTAAACAACCCAAATGTCCATCCACTGAGGATTGGATAAAAAAATTGTGGTACTTTTATATAATGGAGTATTACTCAGCTATAAAGAAAGATAAATTCGAGGCTCTTATAGGTAAATGGTCACAACTAGAGACCATACTCATAAGTGAAATAAATCAGACTTCCATGTGTAAGCAACATATTGTCTCACTAGTGTAAGAACCTGAAAGGTTCTCCTTAAAAACTAGGAGGTATGATAGACATTGTGAAGTGGAAGAAAATGCTCAAAAGTAAGAGGCAACTGGGGTGTGGGAAAGTAGAAGGGGAAATTATGTACGTATGTATATACAGCATAGCTAACAGTTGTACTACTGTCTTCTATTGCTTTACTGAAAGGAACAGTTAATGATTACTGGTTTGATCATTATTGCATGCCTGTATTTGTTTTCCTGAGAAACCACTTTGAATATATCAATAGTAATACAACAACCATTGTTAATTTCCTAGCACTTTGTCTGTAACACTGTATTGTTTGTATTGTTCTTATGCTATTTTGTAAATGGATGTCTATTTGTTAATATGTTTCCTTTCTTTATTCCTAAAATAAAATAAAATTTTTTAAACATCTGTACTTGCCGGGCCTTCTGAGGCTGCTGTGGAAGTCTCCAGACTGTCTCTGCTCATCCTCTGAATCTCTGCCCAGTGTCTAGAATGCATTATGCTCGCTCCCACTGCAGGGCTTCTGCACATCCTGCTGTTAGTTACAGTTTTTAACTTCGTAGCGTCTCTGGTCCTCACCCTCCCACGCACTCTCTCCCCTTCATGTCCTATGGGAGTGTCACTTCCCGATGGGACTCTACCTGCCAGCTTTGCCACTTATACTCTGCCTGGACATGTCCTCCTTCATGATGTGTCCTGGACAGGCCCTGCAGCCCGGGCACTGCATCCGCCTGGCTCCCTACCATGTGCTGAGCACGGAGCAGTGCCTGGCACCAGTGTGTGCTCAACAGCTATCTGTATAATAGTAAGGGAATCAACCAGTAAATGGTCAGAAAACCTTAGGAGGTAGAGGTAATGGTAAGGAGGACCTGGGAAAGACTATTCACTGGTGCCTAGAGGCATCCATTATCTCTGCCCCTCACATGAGCCAGGAATTGCTAGAGGCATCCCACAGACAGAGGGGGAAGGTTCCAGAACATCTGACTAGAGGAAGAAGTTTTCACACAGAAAATGTTTATTAGTCCAGTGGTACTAATGTGATACTAATGATAGCACATGTCTGACAACACCCTTGATGTTATGATAATTCAGGTCTAAAGTTAGCTTCTGAGCAAAATTTCCACAGTCAGCCTTGAAAATCAACCCTTGTCACGCAGAAAGGCTTATGTGCATGGTTGTGTGTACACCACATTACAGCTTGAGCACTTCTAAGCTAGATGTTTCATTTGTTGTTTTTATAAGATGTTTGACTTTCTGTGGTTTATAGGCTTCAAATCAATAAAAATAAAAACACAACTTACAAAAATTTAAAAGGACTCCGAGTGAAACACTGTAGAGGGAAGTATGTTCTGCTCCAAAAATAATTCGGGGCGAGAGAAAAAACAAGAGTTGCCTCTGTATATGTGAGGGTGGGGGCAAGTTAGATTGTACAAGGATTGAAAAGTATGAAAAAGGTTTGGTGGTTACATGTTTTATAATATGTGTTTTAGAAAAGATGAATCACTCTCTAGTACACCCACAATTTCACAGATAATCCTATAGTTTAAAAAATAAAGCAACATACTTTATAGAAAACTAGCACAGGTATCAGGCAAGACCAGAATTGCGAAGGTGACTTTCAAATGATGGATTCAGGGTGACATTTCCATGAACCATTATGTTGTTAAATATAAGGCATAAATTCTACCTTTTAAAATTTTGTGAAGGGCCTGTGATATAGCTGAGTGGCACACTGCCTGCCTGGTAAGTGCAGGGTCCCAGGTTAAATTTCTGGTACCACAAAACAAAAACCAATAGCAAAATATTTGGCCTCTATTCCCATATATTTCTTATGGGATTTTTCATGTGCTTTTACACATACAAGATTAATTTATACATAAACCTTATACGATGGACAGTATTTATCTCCATTTGCACATGTGGGCAATTAGGTTCACAGAGAGTCCATAACTGCAATTTAGCCATAGTCTCGCTCTTTAAAGAAAAAAGCCATGCAGAAAACATGCATGGCTGGTTTTCATTGGGAGACTGTTCCATGCCGGGCCATCTTGGGGCAACACAAGTTGCCTGTTCTCGTGGAGATTGTGCAGTGAGTGTGCTGCTGGGCTCAGTGAAGGACTTTGATTCTAACTCTAGTGCCTTTCCCCCTCTGTGTTCAAATCATGATTCTGAAAGGGGCCACATAAACACGTTACAACTCACAGAAGTGTGCACCCAAAGAGCGAGGCTCACTTTGTATACATTATGTGATTCCATAAGTTATTTTGCTAAGTAGTTGTATGGAATTTATCATTATAAAGATATGTAACATAAAGACAGACAAAGATAGGTGATTACACTTTATTTATTTATGTATGTATTTATTTTGCTCTTTTTGAGACAGGATTTCACTATGCAGTTCAGGCTGGCCTTGAGCTCACTTTGTAGCCCAGCCTGGCCTGGAACTCACGAGGATCCTCCTACCTCAGCCTCCCAAGTGCTAGGATTACAGGCGTGCTCCCCCACGCCCGGCCTGTGATTATACTTTAAAGAGGCAGCAGCAAGCTGAGATGCTCATCCAACTTTGAAAAAGGGAACAGGAAAGAGTGACCAGATCATTGAGAGGCACCTTAGCTGCCAGACCCTGACTAGTCTGAACTCAACTCACATCCCTGCATGATCTGGGCTGCACTGGCTTGTGAAAGAAACCAAAGTGAACGACCTTTAGGAGGCAGGGAGAGGGTAAAGGTCCCTTGCAGCAGTGAGGCACATGGGGCCCTTGCTAGAGCACTGCCCAGCGCAGTGAGGTGGGCAAATTCTGAGCCAGCACCCTGAGCGTGCATCCCCTCTGCAGCTTCCCACCCTCTGTGTGACCTTGAGCATGGACTTCTCCTCTACAGACCTGTGAGAGACAGGTGGAAAGTCCTCCCTGCCCAGAATGGGCAGAGAGAGGGCTCCAGAATCCACTAAAAATGGCTAAAAGCACATTATCAATGGAACCCTGTCCACTGTCATCCCCAAACCCTGCACTTTCCGGTGTGCAGGACGGTGCGAGAGTTAGAGCACAGAGAATGGCAGCTTCGGTGTGCATTTTAGTCTCTGTCATCAGACAGAGCCATATGCCCCTCCCGCCCTCTCCGACCCCTGCGGCATGGGCGGGTGAGCTGCGGCAGCCCTCTTTCTCCATGAGACTGTGACTAACCGCAATTTCATTCCAAGAAGGAGGCTTAGAATTTCTATCTCATGCGAAGAAAACCTACATCTTCTGGGCTCATTTTCTGTTTATTCACACACAAACACACAGCCATTGCAAAGAAAGATTTTTATAAAATTAAGTGTTAAGACAGCTTTCAAGAGTTATTGAATCCATCCATGTTTGGCTGATCATCAGAATCACTTGAGAAATTTTTGAAAAGTAGACTTCTGCCCAAAGATTCTGATTCAGTAGCATGAGGCCAGAACCCACCAACTCCTCTGTTGGTTCTGCCTCCTCCCTGTCTGGTCACTGCTGCCTGAGATATCCTTTTGGTACCCACCCAGGGAGGGCCACGGCAGGAGAACATGCAGTTGTCCTCTCCCAGCCACTACTACATTCTTTGGGGAGCCCCAGGGCACAGCTTTCCCTTGAAAGATCCGTGGTCAAGGACTCACCCTATATAGCAGTAGTGTCCCCAGGGTTTCCCCTAGTGTTTCTGAGTCCTTGGCCTCCTGCTGAAGTCACACCAGCAGGAGGTCAAGAGTCCTCCCCTTGAATCCTGGCTCAGCCATACCACAGTGAATCGCAACTTCTGACTTTAAGGTTGTGTGAGGATTAAATGAGATAATAATACATGGTAAGGGCCGACACAGGACTGGCTTATCGCACTCCCCAAGCCTGTGTGAACAAAAAGAAGCTGCTTTAAAAAGCCTCAGAAGAGGACAAAAACAGCTGCTTCCCTATAAGCCACAGCCTTCCCTGAGTCCCTCCTGGCCAGAGACATCCTCCAATGCCTCCAGAACCAACACAGGTTTTCCTGGGCCTGTTCTCAAGGGATGACTTTAGCTGAGACTGCTTTCTTGGTGGTTTTACCAATGCTTTTCCATTAGAAAAGGTGTTTCACTATGTGACCACGAAGCATGTTTCCTTCTGAGACTCGGGAGCATAGGTTCAATGGACGCCCCAAGGAGATTTTCAATTACTCGGCCTTTTCTGTTTAATTAACTTGTTGATTAAATAAGTTAATTTGTTCCTCTGAGCAGGGCAGGGCCTCTTTCAGCAGGCAGTTCTGCGTTTCAGCAGCTGGGATGTCCAGAGGCACGGCCGCAGCTCCACAGCTGTCTAGGTGGTCAGTGGGCGGATGTGAGGGCAGCCTCCAGTGTGTGTGAGCAACGTGGCACGTTTAGAACTGCAGCTTTGCCTTGGGACTAGAAGGAGGGCGGGCACAATGGGCTCCAGCTCCTGTGGCAGCGCTGCATAGCGGGCGTGCACACAGATGCCTGCTGGGAAGCACAGCACAACTGCAGGCTGGGCTGGAAAGGCTGGGTGTGGGAGGGGCAGGAGGTGAAGCTAGGCAGGTAGGGAGCACTAGATCCTGGAAGGCCTAGGCTGCCCTGTAAAGAAGCTTAGCTTTTGTCCTTAAACTGATGGAGGTTCACTGAATGATACCTTTTCAAAGCAGGAGGGTGATCTGGTCAGTTTTGCATTTTATGAGGTCCTCTGCCACTGGTGCAGCTCTTCTAGAGCTTCCGTGTATTAGGACTCCCGGTATCCTCACCACCGATCCTGGCTCAGGGGTCTGGGAGGGCCTGTTGTTCTCACCTGGGGGGCCACGATGCTGGCTGTGAGGAAGCGCTTCCTGTCAGCATCCCTGAAGGGACGGCAGCATCACCTGGGGTGGGGGGCTTGGTTTTAAATCCAGATGCTGGGCCTCAGCCCTGCAGATTGACTGGGTTCCACTGGCTGAGCACCAGCCAGTGCCCCAGGTGATACTGAAGCAGATGGCCTGAGGACCGGTGAGAAATGCTGAAGTGGCAGGTTGATGGAAGGTGGGAAAGACCCAAGGGGAGGAGATGGGTCAGGTGTCAATTGCAGTGACCCTGGAGTGACTGGCTGAGGGCTCAGCCTCAGGGGACACCACTGGAAACAGAAGAAAGAGGGCAGGTTTTAGCAGTAGCTGGCCCCAGCGGGACTTTGTGACCGACCAGCTCAGCCGCACAGTGAGGATGAAGGGCTGAGGAGGGCTCGGGGCTCTGGCCCCTATGGCACCAGGAGTGGAGGCCACGTCCACTGAGACAGGGAATGTGACGGGAGGAGGTGGCCCTTGCAGGGCAACGGTGCTGGGTTCATTTTAGACATCCTGACTGTGCCAAGAGGGCCGACTGCCACGGAGGAGTGCGGCCCGGGACAGAGTCAGCTCAGGCAAGTTGCGTGTGACCATGGCAGTGCGACACATCTCCGTGTGCTGCCTTCTCTCTGGCACTCAGGCGAGGGCGCTTTGCCTTCTCCTCCTAGGGCCGGGGGAGGATTACAGTGCCTATAAAGCCTGGGAACCCACACAAGGAAGACAACATTTTCTTGTAGAACTTGCATTTCGACCTTTTCCACCACATGCCCACTGGACTGTGAGATACAAAGCAGCAAAAAGCCGGGGCTGATTCTCTATCCTCAGGGCCTTCTCCACCCTCACCGTGGAGGTTCTGAAATGCTTGAAATATTTTACTAACAGAAGATGACATGACTCACCCGCACCTCTCCTCACGGTTTCATCAGGCACCGTGGTTAGAATGCCGGGGTCATCGTTCCCTGGAAAACTTTGAACTGTCTTTTTAGCCTTATGGTCTCTCAGTTTTTGCTTATTCATTTCTGCTTCCTTGTGAAGACTTTTCTTCCGTTCCGCTTGGGCCTGAAATCGATCAGATGTAAGTGGTTAACGTTCTCCTAAGCTCCTTCCACCAGGATAGAACTACAGATCACTCACTTTGAAAAGTGTGGACTGCTGTAAATGTGTGTAGCTCCCTAACCACAACAGTCTTCTTTCTCCTGTTAGAAGCTGAGTGGGGAGGGTTTCTCTATTCACAGGTTTATCAGGAGAGCGGTGAATGTGTGCATGGTCTCCAAAAGGCGTAGTTGGACTAGGGTGGGATGGGTGTGGAAGCATTTCCTGTAGGTGGACATGTTTGGAATTGTAGAAGACAGTAATGGTGAGCTTCTTCTGGGAGGGGAGGAATTCAGAATGTGACATTGCCAGGACATTACTGCTAAAGGATTTTCTTACAAGAGGTCTGCTATAATCGCATGGGCCTCACAAAATTAATGCACTGGACATTTAATGCCCAGATTTACATTGATGGTATTTGGAGATGGGGCCGGTAAGTGATGTTTAGGTCCGACCTAAACATCTTCCTCATAGATCAAGGCCAGTATCTGGGGAGTGAGTCAGTCCTCAGGAGAGCAGGTTGTTGTACAATTATGTTCTGTAGCTTGGGTTTCTCCTGCTCCCGCCCTGTCACTCTCTCGCCAGGTGATGTCTTCTCCCAAGCTAAAATACAGCAAGAAGACCCTCGCTAGACGGCGCACCCTGACTCTAGGCTTCCCAGCCTCCAGAGAGGTAAACATGGATTTCTTTTCTTGGTTGATCATCTAGACTATGGGATTCTGTTTTAGCAGCAGAAAATGGAGCAAGACCAGAACTTTCTTGTAAGAAAACCCTCTGGCATGAGGAACAGAGAGAAAAAATAAAGACCAACTGTTCCTCCTACCCATCTCCCTTTCACTGCACTGGGGTAAATTATCTACCCCCTTTTCCTTCTGGAGCCAGAGTGCCAGAGGAGTGACTTGTTTTTTAAAAAAAGACTTCATGCATAGATACAGTCTTAAAATGACTACAAGCGGGAAAGCCTCAAAAGGGCTGTTAGCAGAAGGGATCATTCTGGTTCTTCTCAGCTGTAGTATGTGAATCTCCAGCCACAGGGATGACACTGAAATGCCAAGGAAAGCTTGGACTTGCAGGCTTGACTATTTCGTGTGGCAGCATAATGATCATGTGGTGTCAGTTTGGTGAATGTGACAGTCTTCTCGAATTTACCTCTTGTCTTCTACGGTTCATTTCCAGCATTTGCATCTTGTGTAAATACTGTCTTTTCCCAGAAGTATACATTGGCGTTTGCATTTTCTTTTCCAGTTCCTGCTGTGAAAGACGACACAGCCATTAGTACGGAGTGACGTGTCACTGCCCCTGCAATCCACAGCCTTGACTCCTTCTTGGAACAAAGTGAGACCTAATCCATCGTGACCCGCTGCAATCTCTTGTGATGAGAAAGGTGGACTACTGTGTGCTCCTCAGCGTCCTCTGCGTCACCATTAGTGCCTCGAGTGGCCCTTTGCTGGTTTTAGCTGCTGTAGATTTCTACAAACCTGGAATGCAAAGGTTTTGCTAGTGTTATTCTGACAATGTATCATTTCCCCTGCCAAGACGCCTCTTACGGTCCCCCAGAAAATGCGTTCTGGTTTGATGAGAGCTTCCTTTCTCTCCTCACCTCTTCTGCCGTGCCTGGTTGGCTGGCTGTGAAATGAGAGGGCAGCTGCGAGGGTTTCAGTGGAGCCTGTTTCTGTGTAGTGTGTTCTTTTATGAGCCCTCCAGAGAACTGCAGGTGGGGAGGATTTGACATTACCTGTGACCTGGGTTATCAGAGTCAGCAGAGGTGACGATACTGTCCCTGTTCACCTGCTGTTGCAGGAAAGGGCAGGGATGAGTTAACAGGTGCCCTTGCGCTGCCCTGGGGACAGTGCTGTGCAAGCAGATATGACCTGGGGGAGGGCCCGACTCTGTGGGCGTGGTCACTGCATGGACATGGCTGGGGCCTAGAGCACCTGACGGTGCCTGGACAGCTCTGGGCAATGCACTCAGCACCCCAGAAATAAGCTGGTTGCAAGAGGAAGGGGAGTGGGGACTGTGGGAAGTTACTCCTCCCTCACAGTTTCTGTTCCTCTGTGTGTATGTGTCAGTGGGCAGGGTCAGGAACAGACTCTAGAGAAGGTTTGTCCTGCAAACTGAGAACAAAAAGACTTAAACTGGTGCAAGAGAAGGGTCATGTGGGATTTCTCCAAGAATTTGACAACTCCCAGAGTCCCCTGTCTCCATGCTGAAGCCCTCTTTCCCATTTCCATGGCCCTGTCTCCACCACAAAGCAAGTGTGCTCCGTGCTCACCTGAGAGGAAAGAGGAGCTGCCAGCTGAAGGCAGGCACAGGTGAGAACATAGCTTTGGAAGATTCTCCCCATGACGGCTCATCACACTTCAGAACAGGGCGAAGGTGAGGAGCAGGGCTATAGTCCCAGCAAGCCACCTCTCCCGGACACCACAACTCACCTTTGCTCTGTGCCTTGCCCAGGCTTCTTGCTGGTGTGGGAGCCTTTCAGAGGTCATTACTTGTGGCAGATCCATGGGCTGAAGTGTCTGGAAGTGCAACATTGAAAGAATTCACCATTCTCATGCCAGGAAAGGACCAGACACAAAAGCCAGACGTTAAACTATCTGATCGCTCTGCAGAGGCAGCGCTGACCCTCATGGGCATATGGGGCGGGCAGGCCCAACAATGTCACAGGCACATCTGCGCCAAAGGCTTTGACCTTGCTGGGTTCTGTATTGTTCCACTGCGGTGTCGCCAGTGACTCGTGAATAGAAATATTGGTCAGAGGGTTAAGACACTCAGGATCCCTTTCTGTCTGCACTGAGAGACCATGTTCAAAGTTATAAAATAGCCGGTTCCTAGAATATAGAAGCTAAAAGAGGCCCCAGGAAGTCGCTTTATTTTAGTCACCCTCTAAGCACCCACCTGAGCTATTCCAGTGCGTAGGAAAGTAACCTGTTCTTAAGATCTCTAGAGAGGACTTCCGGAAAGATGGCGACCGGGTAGGCAGCAGAGAGAGAACCTCCCAGAGGATTACCACCCAAACAATGAAATATAACAATATGAAGACAGAAATAAGGACTTCGGGGAAGAAGACGACCAGCCGAGAGAGCGAGTGTGGAGGGAAGAACGGCTTCAGCTCCTGAACCCGACAGAGAACGCGCTACTGGGACAAACTGCACCAAAC